>APFE031187061.1:0-12018 GCA_000404065.3 Pinus taeda
TGGACCGAAAAACCATCGCGTCCAAAAAACATGTGCAAAAATCATGCACAAAACCATAGGTGGGTCCGCCCAACCTAACATAGGGTCCAAAATCAAAATTTTCCGGGGTGCTACTCCGACCCCATAAAGTGGGGTTACGGGTACGCCTCAAACCCCCTGTTAACTATGTGGAAAGAATATAACACAACCCAACATCGCCGAGGTCAGTAGTGGCATGTGACATGGTGGAATATTTATCCTTTGGCACTTCTGTCTCTTTGACATAGACCTTCTCTTTTGGTGCTTCCCTCTCCTTGGCAGAAGCCTCCTTTTGCTGCACAACCCTTTCCTTTGTCACTTCGTTTTCCTTTACAGAAGCCTTCTATGCTTCCTTCTTCTTCTCTTTCACTGCTGCCATCGCAGTTGTGGTTTTCTATGCTTCACCTTCAGTAGCCTTACTTCTCCCAGCACCCACATCAGATGGTGTGAGCTAGTCGCTTGGCCATTTACTGACGACCCCCATAATGTCATCTTCGGTGACCAAGTATGGCAACTTGTGGCATGTGCCCGTGGAATTTCTCTTCACACGGATAAATAAATTATGGAATCTGACTTGAAATCAGTGACATTCACATACTAGGCATGAAGGCTTGGTGACAATCATGGCCGTTGGTTAATCACCATCCTCAACTCTGATTCGAACAGGACCCAAAATATTTTCATCTCCAGAATGTGCTCTAGGTCCTTCATCACCCACAGCGAGGCAAATTTTTCAGCCTCACATAACTTTGGATCATGTTGAGGGAATGAATTTCCTCTGGTGTCCTCCATTCAACCATCGGGATCAACACAAGTGGCCAGTCATAATGGAATGATTTGCCCTCATCCTGGGCCTCTTGATACTCTTTCAAAAACTCATGAAATAAATATTTATCCCAATTATATTGGACTCCCTTGGCACACTGTGTAGCCAAAGATACCACCAACGCCGACACTTCATCAATGTGACATTTTCTCATGATTTTTCCAGCCAATATCTGTGCAGGGAACTGCATCACACCATCTGATATGGAACTGATTGCATAGCCGCGCTACTTCTTCACCAGCCCGAAGTTGCTCTTCATCTGATCTACTAACTTTTTCTCTTACGATTTTCCTACAAAAGCATCCACAGGGTCTATTCCTTGAAACAACAAGAGTGTTATCCGGTGAATTAACATATCTGTGATTGGGATGGACCTCCCAACCAAAGGCACCCATCTTGAACCAATGTCAATAATTGATGCACAAATACCGTGTTAATGGTGTTGTGGCTGAAATGTGGCACCCATAACATGTTTAACAACCCCATGCACTCAACTACGACTGCCCACTTCATTGGTCCGAGAAATGTAACATCCGACTCCTCATAATATACCTTATTTAGGTACTTTTTTCAGTTCCATCTGTAGGAACTTTGCGTGATCCCCAAGTCCCATCCCTCCATCCTTAAATATGGTATTTGGGCCAACAAGTTGCCCTTAAAAGGTAAGTTCTTTGGAAACAATGGTGTGGAGACCATGAACTTCACTGAATTCATGTCTCTAGGAGCCTTGGCTGTAGATTTCCTTGGCTACTTGGTTCTATCCATTTTACCCTTTTGTCTAACCTCCATTGGCTTTTTGCGTGGCGATTTCTGCATTGCCGCTTGCTAGGTCTTCTTTTGCTTCATCTATCCCACCGCGAAAGTAGATGGTTTAGGTCTCGACGACCTAGGCGTTGTGGTAGGAAACGTTGTAGGCATAGGTTGGGCTGGCTCAGGTTGAGTTGCAGTCATTCTCTCCAGGAATCTTTCGCCCTGCCAATCAGTTAAATTCCTGAATCCGGGCTGTGAAATATTCTCTCAAAGTATTTCCCAATCCTATGAAGACATACAACAATTCTTTTGGCATAAGCTAAAGCACAAAATTTAAAGGAAAATTATCAGGAATGAAAGTGTTCCAATGTGGATCAGGATGTCGTATTTACAACCCAATTTGAATTTAAATTCATCCATTCCCTCTAGATTCCTGTCATTAATGCAATTTTGGCAGCAATTTTCCAAATATATGCATCTTAAATGCTCCTCCCTACTCCCTTAAATGGAAAAATCGCCATCCAATCAGCTACAGTGCTTCCAACGGGTCACTTTTTGGCCAGGTTGCATGGGACCCACCATTTTAGCGAAATTCCTTTCGTTTCATCTCTCCCTTGCACATTTCCCTGATTCCTTGCGCAGCCCATTCACTTCACCCAACCATCCTTCTGACAGTGTAGTTTATAGTCCTGCACTCCCTTGCAACTGCCTGGAGTACTAAGACTATCCCGTATCCATATAGTCATTGCGCAGGGGCAAAATCACACCTATACAACTTTAATCATCTACCATTGACCTTTCCTTGAAACAAGTCCCTGTTCAGCTTCACGAGATGAACTACACCTCCATCGGTAATCTCCTTGACGAATAGGGCCCCAACTAATGAATTCGGAACTTTCCAGAAAACTTCATGAAATTACTATCATACAATAATACCATATCCCCACTCTTAAAGGTACGTTTCTTAATATGGCACTCATACCATGCCTTTTCATGCACTCATACCATGCCTTTTCATGATCCTTCTACACCTGCTGATGAAAACCGACCAAGAAGTGGTCTATCTCCAACTCAACTAGCTACACAAGGCATTCTTCCATGGTATCCCGATCGACCATGTTTCTAACTGCAACAATCCGTAAATGTGGCACGATGTACTCCATCGACATCACAACTTCTTGTCCATAAACCAATCCAAATGAATTTTGTCCAGTCAATTTTTTACAGGTAGTTCTATATGCCCAAAGGACAAATGGTATGCACACATCCCAGTCATTCCTTTTTGCATTATAAATCTTCATTAAATCATTCTCCAAAATTTTATTAAAGGATTACACTGTTTTGTTTGCTTGAGGATGATATGACATGCTTTTTGATTATACAAATGGAACTCTTCCAGCAAGGAAGTAATTGTTTCATTCAGGAAGTGTGAACCCCTATCACTCATCAAAATTTTAGGGTAGCCAAACCATGAAAAAATGTATTAGAAAATGAACTTCGTAGTTGTGGCTATGCTAGAATCCTTCACGAGATGCACCTCAACCCACTTGGTCAAGTATTCAGTTGCTGTAATAATGTATCTTGCTCCTATCTTCTTCCCTAGTGGCTGAATTGGTCCCACAAAGTCTATTTCCCACTTATCAAATGTGTGTAGTGACACTTGCGAGTTTATAGGAAACTAATCCCTTCGTGATAGCCTCCCCGTTCTTTGACAGATATTGCACGCCCTGCAATAATCCTTGGAATCCTTATGCATAATCAACCACCATAGTCCTTCTCGTAGGATCTTCTATGTAGTTTCTCTTCCTGCATGATGTCCTCCTGCAACCCCTCCATGTGCTTCAATGAGGATATTTTGTCTTTCATAATATGGCACATACCTACGCATCACTTCATCCAATCCCATTTTATATAAGTGACCTACAATAATAGAGAAATATGCAGCCTTGACCACCAATTATTTCTTTTGCTACATTGTATACCCTTCAAGAGCTGTACCTGTAGACAAGAATTGAACTATGTCTACAAAATGTTCGTCTGTGACACGCAAAGAAAAGATCTTCGCATTAGGAAATCCGTAATCTAGATCTGTAGGCTCGTTGTCATTCTCAATCTGTGAGAGGTGATCTAGTCCAACATTTAATTTCCTTAGCTTCACAATTTCTTCAAAGTCATATTCTTGAAAGCGAAGAACCATCTGAAAATTCCCCCACCCCCCCCAACACAGGCTTGTTGACCAGGTACTTCAAAGCAGAATGGTCTGTGTACATTTTGAAGTGAGCGCTCAACAAATAGTGCCTGAACTTCTGGAGCACATACACCATTGCCAATCCTTCACGCTTTGTGGTTGAATAATTCTTTTTTGCCTTAGATAAATTCCTGCTCACAAATACTATTGGATGGTCAATATCACCTTCCCCTGGCTAGGTTAGCACAACTCCTAATGCTATGCAGGATACATCTACATGTACGTGGGATTCCTTATTCCAATCGAGGAAAACCAGAATAGGTGATGTAACCATTTTTTCCTTCAATACATCTAAAATATTTTGGAAATCATCATCCCAACAAAATGTCACATCCTTCTTTAGTAATATCTCCATGGTCACAATGATCTGTGCATATGGTTTGATGAAATTCCTATAATATCCTGTGTGGCTCAATGTCACACAAAACTGTTTGAAATTCCTCGAAGGATCCAAATTTATAATTATTGTAATTTTAGTATGGTCTACCATCGACCCCTGCTTATAGACAACATGGCCCAAAAGAATCCCATATGGTACACATAATATGCACTTCTTCAGATTAAGGGATATCTGATACTTCTGACAGGTATCCAACATGAGGTGAAAAATGGAAACATGTTTCTTTACTAACCCAAACACTATCCAATCATCAAATTAAACCTCTAAAAACTTATGAATACATTCTTTGAAAGCTGCGACTACCACCCTAGAAAATATTGTAGGGGAATTCTTAAGTCCAAAGGGAATAACTGTATACTGAAAACAACCCCATTCTGTTGCGAAGGTGGTCTGACCTTGATCCTTTGGCACGATTTTGATCTGATGATACCCTTAGAACAAATCAATAAATGAATAGGCTTTCCGACCTCCAACATCCTCCAATACTTCATCTGTGAATGACGTAGAAAATGTATCATGGACACAAGCATCATTCAACTTTCATAAATCTACGCAGATCCGAATTTCGCCCTTCACCTTCTTTTCCTAAACCACCATCGGACTAACCCAGTCCAATTCCTCGATTGTCTCAATATTCCCAGCTGAAAGCATCGTATCCAATTATTCATGCACTCTTTCCTTGTAATTAGGATTCAACCAGTATGGGCGTTGCTTCACTAGCTTCACATCTGGCTTTAGAGTGATCTTCATGACACCCAAATCACCTACTATCCCTTTTAGATAAGAGAACTTGGTGAAAAACAAGTCCTGATACTCCTAAAATAACTCCATGACTTTGTCCACTGTGTCCTTGTCCCAATAGTCACCTATGTTTGTGAACTTCAGCTGCGTTTCTGACCCAATATTCACCTTATTGGTCTTGAAGGGCTTTGAGATATCAGGTACTTCTTCCTTAGGCCCCGCCACTTCGCATTGTCCTTCTGACTCAGGAGTACTAATATTCATAGGATCTTCCACACCTTCCTCAGTGGTCACATTGTAGCATTCCAGAGCATGGCGCAATTGTGTATTCTAGTCTGGTTGTACCCACGTGATAGGTTCTTTTGACATTCTAAATATTTTAGCTTTGATCTCTTGTGACGCTTCATCAATACACTCAAATCCATCCTCAAAACTGAAAGTTAACAGAATAATTTCCTTTAGAAAATCCCGCTCTGCGGTTTCATGTCGCAACTCTGTTTCTAGATAACAGTTCATCAGAATAATATCCAAAGTGTGGCAGAATATGTGAACCCAGTTTGGTTGTGGTTCTTCTCCCCATGCTTTCGACCATCGATCCAGATGCTTGTTCATATCGTCCTTTCCTATATATTTATCAGTAATGCGGGTATTGGCATATCTAAATCGCAGCTTCATTGGCATCCATTGATATTCCTTGTAGTTTGGAAAACTGTTCTTATGTGTACCCCACCATCGGGCAGGCGTAGCTCTCAGTGCAATGTCTAATGTTTGGAACCAGTGTTCCTCTGGTACATCTCTTTCAAATTTATCAAGAAATAAATTGACATATTCTAAACCATCATAATACTATAAGTTGCGTATCTCAGTGGATATACATCAGAGTGACTTATTAAGCCTGTTGCTTCACAACAACAATACCTCATGCAATCTATTCTTCCAGTGCTCATGCTCCTCATCTGAATTTGATTTGTAGAAGTTGAACATCTCCCAAGTAATTCACCCATTTTCCGTAGGGTTGATCCAATCCTCGTACCGTGTATTAAGATTATAGATTTTCTCAATATCATCCTCTTCATGATAATCTCAGATTGGTTCAGTATATCACACACCCTCGGATGGATCTAATGGAACAATAACCCTTGGTTCCTTCTTCTTAAATGTCATGCTACACTTATTGAGGTTGATGATTGCGTTCATATCAAATTCCCAATCATTGCAAAGCAGTGCTGGGTATGGATTACTATCGTCCACTATTTCAATCACTTCAAAATCGACTATGGCACGTGCCCCTTCAATATCCACAGTTACTCCATGTAGGCACCCCATAAGGATTAATATTTTTTTGGTTCACCATTCTCAGCTGGATCAGGGACCACTATAGTGCTGGTCTTCCCAATATTTCCAAGGCTTTCTTTGGAAAAACATTTGCATCAAATCCCAAATCAAGGATTACCTGGTCCATTTCAAATTCTCCAATCTAGGCAATCAATCTCATTTCACACCCAGTCCTTTTCTTACCCTTGTCTACTTTGTGTACTACGTGCTATTCATGATCGAATTACCCTTTCCAGCATAGTTATCTATTAATTCTTGTAGTTCCTCTACTGTTTTTTGGTCCCTTAGGAGCTTCATGTAGGTTTGTAAGAAATATGTCAACAATGAGGGATCCGTTTCTTGTATAGTACCAATTTCTGTAGGTTTCTCCATGCGTTCACTCTCGGATTTTGATGTAGCAGCTCCTATGTTTACAAAGTTCCTTTTCACCTCCATGAAAGTTTACTTCACTTTATTAACATCAAATCCAACCTACTTGTAAGCACCTTTGCGTACCCATACATTTTCCTCTGGTTGTTTCCCTTTATCCTCCCTAGTAGCTATGCCACTTTGTGTAATAATATTAACACTAGATCCATCTTCATGTGGTTTTGATCTCATCATATGGATGTTCTGAGTAGGCTGCTGGGTCTAGGTCTTCTTTTCTTGCATCTTTGCGATGATCATGAGACAATCTTCGATGACATGATCAAACTGTTGACAATATTGACAAGAGGGGTGTGTTGGATTCTTACAATCTTGCGCAAAGCAACCTTTTTCTCCAGAATTGTAACAAATGATCTGGCCTCGACCTCTTCCATCTCCTCCTCCTCATCCTCTTCCTCATCCCTGGAATCCTCCATGGGCTACAGTTGCACCTTGATCATGCTGAGGATGTGCCTCCATATGTAGTCTATATTTTGGTGTTCTATCCCTCATCAATTCATAACTTTGGCATTTGCGCTCGTCATGATTGACAGATTTGCAAAATTTGCAAAACAATTGCTAGGGAGCCTGCACAAAATTTTGTAACAAATGGAAATTGTCTATTATATGTTTTCCTGTGATCTAGCAGATAACACACCATGGTACCACACCTGTACTCATCCCAATAGTATTTTCTGGCTTCAGGGGGGTAGGACCTCCCCAAGTAGATAATTTTGATAACCGGGAAATGATCCTTGTCGTGACCATCACCTTTGAATTTTAAACACAATACTTCTGTGTGTGTCTCATTCTGGACTTCCTTTCCCTTTTTGAGACTCTGCAACTCATATGAAGGCTAGTTAACTGTGACCGAATCTGTTGCACTCTTAAATTCATATCCTGAATAGGTGAGGCTTCCACCTTCATAGAAATCTCAAATGCCTTAACTTGCATTCTAATATTCTACTGTGAAAGTGGAAATCTTAAATGGGGTAATAATAAAGCAATATACTAATCCTTGTGTTGTTCATCCGTGATCTCCATATTAGCCTGCTGTATCAAACATTTCAACCTTTGATCGAAATCCCACACAGACTCATTTACCTTCTACTTAATTTCCTTAACCTCAGTTACAAATTGAGCTTGAGACTTAGGGTTTTTAAATTCATTATTCAATGCATCCTTCATATGTTTCAATGTCACAGTTGGATGAGTCGAACAATACTTAATATACCAACTCAACACTCTATCTTACAACGCTGTGACCAACTGCGCTTTCTTCAGGTCATCATCCTTTATCTGCTGTGACTTCCACATAACATCTGCTACACACCAAAGTTGTTCAGGGTGTTATGTCCCTAGACCCTTGAATATGGGCATCTTCATAGCATTTTTCATATTATATAGTAGAGTTGGAGGTGGAGGTGGAGGTGTAGGTGTAGGTGTGTGAGGTGGAGGTGGAGTGGATGGGTGTGGTATTCCTGCGATACCCTAATTTACTGTCAGCGGTGCACCATGAGACGTCTTCAAACGATTAATTTCTACGTCACTATAAGGCACTCCCAACAAAGGACTATACTCAACACCTGAATCTAAATTTCTTCTAAATGGATTTCCATTTCGCGTATCTCGCATCAAATCTCAACTAAACATCAATTCAATGGCATAACCCATTTCTCACATAATAACATTTTAATCCAGGTTTTCAGGGACTTCAAATACTTACCTCTTGGTCATTTGAAAAACTAACATTTAGCTTTGCTATGACTGACAGATGTGTCCATCGCGAACTCAGTAATGAATCCACCAAAAATACTATCGATCCAATATTTGATAGCCCTCACAATCTTGTTTTCTGAACCTTCTAGGCGCCTCACTAGATTTGGAGTCCACACAATAGGGTTATCCAACTTCCACGTACCTTGACCATCTGCCAATTTAGACAACCATTCGTATAATATGCATGGAAAAGAGCAAAAGAAAATTTTGTGTTCTTATGTATACATGTATCTATTCAATTACTCTTCCTTTGACATGCGCTGATTCCTATTTTCTTGTGCTAAAAACTCATGCAGCTTTTGATCAATCTAATTTTTGATCTCTTTCTTAGTCGGTATTCACTTATTTATCATCACATATTCCTCATATATATCCCAGTCCCAACAACGAAACCATTTGTTGGCTTAAGGGGGGCTTGGACCCAGGTTCACTGTTAGTTGCGCTAACCAACAAAACCTACACTACTAGCCGTTTCAG
This sequence comes from Pinus taeda, assembly GCA_000404065.3. Taxonomy (NCBI): domain Eukaryota; kingdom Viridiplantae; phylum Streptophyta; class Pinopsida; order Pinales; family Pinaceae; genus Pinus; species Pinus taeda. The sequence goes on from APFE031187061.1 coordinate 8,980, forward strand.
CAACAACCCATGTAGCGTAGGTTGTAGTCTCACCTGAGGCAATATTGGGGGTTGCCAGAACTAGGTTTCTACATCCAAAGGACTATATGATGTGTTTATTCCGACCTCCGGGAACCCTGACCCTTGAAACACAGAAATTACAATAACTTACAAATAACATATCTAAACTCTTCGCTACTTGTTCTAAACATTCATAACATCATGTAATTAAAAAGATCTACCACTTTCATACATTTATTAAGTACTTCTTAGGATAATTATAGTAAACACAGCGAATCATAGAGTAAATTCAAAAGTAATGAATAACACACAGATACACAGATAATGCTCCAAAACAACCTTTATTATGCTCAGATATTGTTACAGACTCTTTTAACCCTGTGCACACAATTTTAGGGGCCCACGTACTCAGCTAGATACTTACCAAGGTCTTTGCGTACACAGCTGCAGGAGCCTTCCCCTTCGCCTAAGTACAAAAAACAAACTCTTCTTACTTAGATCAATTACCCATACATATACTTGTTATCTTTCATGAATCTCTATGGCTTATTTTTATATCATCTTCTATTACAATACCATGGTCCGCGAGCCATGGTTGGGTCACAAAACAACTTATCCTTTAACAAACTAAGGGGCTTTGACCTTCCTAAAGACCCTTTGACTCCTATCGACTTGCATGCTCCTCTCCTCAAAACGGGGAGACTTTACAATAATACAATTTTTTTTACAAAATTAACCCCAGGGGAACCTATCCCAACAAATATTATCTAAGCTGAGCTTTTTGAAAATAAAGAATTTTATCTATATTGTATAAATCCACATTTAATTCTAATTGTAAAAAAGGAAATGCTTGAAAATTAAAAATGAAAGAAAATTTGGTGGTCCTTCAATGCATAAGTGAGTGGAGCTCCATGCTAAACCATTAGATATTCGTGACCCCCATACCTCTATTCAATACTTGACTGCCGAACCATTATGTCTTTAAAGATTTGTACCACGCTATCGAAACATTACTACATCAAGAATTTTATTCTAAACGACTTTACAAAACAACAAGTTCCGATGCTCCTTGCCCCCATTTGGTTTAGCTCCTTCCATTATTTCTTCATCATAGTACCGAGGGGAATGACTTGGGGCTTAGCCTCAAGGCACTAGAGCCTTTTTTTCCTACCCAGGGGATAATTTTCCTTTAGAAAATGTTTAGCACCTGAGCTATTTAAATCCTTACGACCACGCGCTAGCCCCAGTATTAGAGCTCATGCCCAGTATTAGAGCTCAGGCCGTTCAAGGAATTTAAATTGAACAGTCACTACAAAACTGTGAACGACGATCTATGATTGGATCCCTCCACCTTAGCCTCGAGACTTGGATGGAAATTGCATGATAGAGGCATGCAGACTCAAGGCCTGAGCCTTTAGGGGCTTAAAATATTTTAGCTAGGGCGAGGGTCGATTCTTTGAATTATTACATCACTTACAATGGTCCCAATGTACAACTCATAAGGCCACAACACATATGTAGTTGGGCATGTTGAATATTAGAATTTGACAATCAATGATTGCATAACATTATATTTAGTGCACCCTTCCAAAACTTGCAGCATGAGATGTACGACGTAGCCCGATCCACGTGGAGAGGGAATGAGGGAGGGTCCACATCAAGGCTTGAACCCATAAAAACCTTTAATAAGCTCTCTTCACTTTATTAAATCTTTTATTAACCTTCCACCCACCCATTGATCAACATGCATGAAACGCACATATTTATGCCGCCTACCTTGTGCCACCTTTCCACGTCACTTTGGGCCTACTATATCAGGTGTTTCTGCAACATGCTTCTTTACAAAATACTGATTATGTGCTGCTCCATTTTTGTGATCGCTGATGTATGATCACCCCTTACGCTCGGCCTTGCCTTTGGTTCTTCAGACTATTTGTGAATGTGGGCTAGCACCCACATCAGAGCCCCTTTATCAACGTTTTCAAGTGTGCACTGCGTTACAAAGTGCCAATAATCCTCTACCTCTGATTTACGACCTCTGATGTGATGTTATCACTACCACGTGGCACTTTCTGAGTGGTGACACGTGTCACCCCTATATGCCCCCATAGACCCCCTCAAAATGCCAAAAATTCATGGCACGTGTCCTTCTGTACTACCACCATGACTGACATTGTCCATCATGTGTTCTTATCAGAGCCAATCCTGTGTTGCCATGCATCAATATCAAAGCCAATCCTATGTTGCCACGCATCAATTATCGGGACCAACTAGAAGCTCCCACACGTCTTACTGTAGAAGAGAGAAAAGGGCCTGTTTGCCCTTGGTTTTGCGGGGAAATTCTTCGTAATTGTTTTTGGGTCCCCCGATGATTTTACACCATCGACACTTTTTCCAGGTTCACGTGTTCAAGAGTTGCGATCCTCCAATTGCTCATGTGACATTTTTCTTAATGTTGTGATTTTTTATTGTCGATATCACATCGTTGACATGTGGGTCACCGTTGTGCCACAATTTATTTACCTCTGATTGTGATCATCTATATTCTATGCTACTGAGACCTTCGATTGTGATTGGCGATATTCAATATCACACCTTTGCCAATGCGATCACCGATATTCTATGTTGCTTGAAGCTGTGATCACCGATATGCAATATGGATCTGATGTGCGATCACTGATATGCCATGTCATTAGAACCTACGATTTGCGATTTGTGACATCTCCCAAACCTTTTATATGCTCTTCTTTATTTCCATTCAAAGGGAACAAAAACCCTTAACTTCAACTGACCATATATTCTGATCCAGAAGTCCATTTTAAGACTTCCACATACCATTGGAAAGATCATTGCGAGAACTATCCAATGGATAGGGTCAAATTTAGCTTTGAGTGCTTATGTGGCTTGGAATATTACTGCAAACTTTTCTGTTCTTTTGCACCCTTTTGACAACTGAAAACGCATTTTGCAATGAGTGGCAACAATACCAATTTCTCCACAAAAGGATTATAGGCTCAATAAAAATAATTGCCACTACTA
>APFE031187064.1:0-51315 GCA_000404065.3 Pinus taeda
ATTTTTTTTTTTTTTTACTTCCAATTCCTTGAACATGAAACATTATTTTTCTAGCTTAATGCTCACTCTAGTTTAGATTTAATAAGTAATGATTTCGGGCTAATGAAATCCTCCTTAAAATGCAACTTCTTCATGTAGTCAATCTTAATCAAAAGAATAAGTTACATTTTGGAGAAAAATCGATATATTTTAGGTAAATTTAAATGAAATTATTTAATGGTAAGTTTTACATGCCCATTTTCATCTATTATCATTTTTCTTTACACTTTTTTCAATTCAATTTTTAGTTTTTACTGATCTAAATCTTTGTCCTTGTAGGCCTTCAAGGATCACTTAAAAAACTTTACACCCCTACTTGCTCAAATTTGGAATTCACTCTCATCGTTTCACCTTCTTTAAAGCTTTAGAAAAACAATTATGATGTAAATTGAATTGCAAATTAGCTAAATCAAGAAGTCTCTGAACCTCTTGTTTATTTCACAAGCCTTATTTTTACAAGAAAATCATTACAATGATTCCATGTAGGCTTATTTTTGGAACAAGAAATTTTTCAAGAGTAGAAACTTCTTATTTGGTTTCACTTTCTGTCATAACTACTATCTAGAGTTAGATTTTTTTGTTTGAATAAAATTCTAATTAATTAAAACTTTACAGGATATCAACTTGATAAAAACTTGCATTTTGATCCTTATATTTGTTCTTTTGTTGAGACAATCTTCATAAATTGGCTTGTTGAGGTTTTCTTTCAATTTCGGTTTTTTATTCAATTTTTTTCATTTAGTTTGCATCGCCTTTTTTCCTTTTTGAACAATTTTTGGTGTGATAATTTCACCTTTGCTTTGGATTGATTTTTGTGACATTACTAGGATTTATATGGAAGACTCTTTCTTACCTAACATTTGTTGGCATGCACAAGAACTTTTTACTCTGTCAATTTCATGAGTTTTTATTTACCTTAAAGAGATGTCTTTATTGAATTACATAGTCATCTTTCCTTAATTATTTTCCGATAAAGGAACATTCGTCTTTTCCAAGTGATGGTGTTCATGTTTCCAAATAAAGAACTAGCTTGAATCTAACTCAATTAATCTCACTCATTCCACCCACTTCACATAAAATCCTCTAGATTGATGGTTGCAGAGAAAAATGAGGGAGTTAAAAATTTTATGAGTATTATATCCATTGGATTTAAAATCTCTTGTACTGCCCAACCCTCTTCACCCAATTGAAAAAAAGAAATTCTCTATTTTAAAGCTGATCAAAAGGGTGGTAAAAGAGGGTTGAGAGCACATATGTGTGGGAATCACAAGTAAACTCATTGAAGCACTGAACAGGCTCGCTGGCAACAGGGCTATGCTTGTGTGGTACTAAGATAACTTTGTCGGGGCTATGAGCACTCATAGGCAACGAAGCAATATCAGGTAAAAGAAATCATCCTAGTAAATGGACATATACTTTCCTTAAAACTCCCTATTTTTACCTCTTCTATCTCTCACATGAGGTAAATGTAAAATTAATCATTTTCCTAGAAACATGGATTCACATTTTAGAATTAGTTTGTTTCAAGTACTTATATTTTAGAACTTTTGCTGCTTGATCTATTAATATGGGACCGATAGAAAATATTTTAATGTTTGATGTCTTAATAGAATTCATCATTTAAAGTTTAGATAAAATTAAGTGCATTATCTTTTAACCAGAGATAACTGGTTCTTCCCCATGTGTTGCCATTGTTGTGGAAAATTCACAACCCCCTCATTTTTATTTTGTTATCTTTATAATAATAATGGGGGCTTTGTATATATATTATGGTCATATCACCCTTTAATACTTTCATTTGGTTAATTGTGCGACATTTTTGTGAGATTTTCATTTTTTATTTTTTTCAGATTTGCATTCTGATTACTTCATTATGTTTGGTTTCTCGTTAGCTTTCCATTAGTTCTCATTTCATCTCATTTGGACTCACGATTTACAAATGACACATCTTCAAAGTTCGGTTCATTTTTACCACCTAGACTAAAAATGTACAAAATGTATATTACATTCATTTTTGTAAATTAATTAATTTTATGTAAATATTAGTTTTAATTAATTTTATTAATTATTGTTTTAATATTAACAGTCCTACAAAACCACCAAATTCAAGAAATTGTATAATTATCAACAAAACTATAAAATATAACTAATATTATTGTATAATTAAAATATATTTAAAAACAATAAAAAAAATAGTGGATTTCTTTCATCTAAGATCCCAAAACTCATTAATAGAATGACTATAATTTAAAGATTCAAAACTCATTAATATAAAGTGATTGCACTTCGTGATGAAAGTCCCACTCCCCACATAGACCTCCCACCTCTCCCTCTCCACTTCATTCCCCGCACTCGACTCCTTCCCATCCCTAAGCGTCTTTTCCTTATTCCTCTTAAATTTCCCATCCCAACAATCCATCTCCCTACTTATTCCTCCCACTCCCTGGATCCTCTCTGTCACACCCCTATCTTGGTGGTAGTCTTTCAACCACACATAGGTAGGTGCGACACCACTACCCAATTTATTTTCACCAATACTCTTAAGTAAAGACTACAACTAACATTCAACACTTAGAATATTTTTCAACTTTAGTAAGAAGAATATTTTTTAACTTTACTGAGAATTCATTTTTTAACACATTGGAAATGCATTCATCATCATCATTTATAAAAATGCACAGTGGATAAAAACTTCTTTTAATGGGAGGGGCAAATCCCTGGTAGAGTCTGCCAAAATAATAATAATAGTACACTTTTAGAAGTATCTTCACAATCACAGCCTTTTCTAGGCTACCCCAAGTTCACCTTTGTAAAACTGCCAATTTTGAGTTCGAGCTGTCGTTCAAGGTCACCCTTTGTTCACCCTTGCCCTTTTGTTCATTCAGGGTGGCCCTCGTTCAACCACACGATTCCATCATTCAAGGTTGCCCCTTCATTCAACAACCACCCCGCATTCGTTCAGGGTTGCCCCTTCGTTCAGCAGTGCCCCTGCATTCATTTAGGGTTGTCCCTTCACTCAACAACACCCCTGTGTTCATTTAGGGTCACCCTCGCTGAGTAGCACCCTTCGTTTAGTTCATCAGGCATACGCGCCCCACTGCAACAAGTCCGAGTAGACGTGCCCCTCTGTAGCTTGTCCAGGTAGGGTCACCACCCCGCAACTCCTTCGTTCAAAGGCGCCCTACCCTGGTTTTGTTTTCTATTTTTCGGCCAAGTGCTACAGCCCTTAATTGGCCTACACTTTCAACCTTCTTGTTTGCTTGCCCTTCTTGCTTGTCCAAGTATTGTGTACACCTTGAACTTTCTTTTGATGGTTGAACTTCATGCATTATCTCTTCCATGCATGCACCAATATATATGAACTCTCCAAGTGATAAGGTGGGCTGTTGTGCCTAGGTCGACCACTCAACTCAGCCATCACACCATAAATCAAGTCGGCTCGCCCCTCACGTTAGTTCGTCGGGTCCACCTACCCAACCATCCAACGTATAAGCTTTCCATTGCTATTTCCCATACTTAGCCGAATTTTGACCTCCGTGTTCGCTTGTTGCAACTCATGTCTTGGGTGTGTTTAACCAACTGCCCAACTCGTTACACACCAACTCATCCCATCGTTGAAAATTTCGTCGCATGTGACTCGAGCGCGCTTAATCGACCGCCCAAATCGTTGCACCCAATGACTCATCACCTTTAACTGAAGATGCCCGCACCCCATCGTCACCCATCACACATGCTCAGCTCATAGGCGTGACACTCTCCCTCCTTATGACTGTCGTAAGCTCCCTTGATAACTTTGCCTTAGAATCCCTTATGCCTCCCACTATTAATTTCACCATGGCCCATTTAATGGAGCCAAAGGTCTCTTTATTTTCTTTTAATATTTTATTAATAAAAGTTTGTAACCATTAATATTTATTTTTTTTATTTTTATATATTTAATACATTAATTAATTTTAATAATTTTTTTTAGTATAATTATAAATTTGTTTTTTTTTAATATTGTAAACGTTATATTTTTAATTCAAAATATATTTTTTGTTATTAAAATAATTTAAAATTAGATTTTTTCATTTAATTTTAATCTGTGAATATTAATAAAAATATTTAATTTTTTGTCTAGGCATGTATTTCCAGCATATTAGCAGTTTTGATAACTTAATTTTGAAAGGCTCTATCTTGGGTTCACTTAGCCAAATGAGGCTCAGGATGACTCGTTGCAAAGGTCAAATCATGGAGAACAATCTAGGAACATAGATCAAGCAGATTTGAATATTTAATGGCCTAAAAATTTAGAATAAGTCTAAGTGATGAATTTGCAAAAATAATTGGTTTTGCTAAATTTGGTTTGGGAGAATTTCATAGGGTTGTAAAAAAATTGTTGTTGCTAATTCATTCTCTAGATTATTCAAGTGCTAACTAGATTTCTATAAGAAGCAATCACAACATGGAAGTGTTTTATTAATATTTATCCATTTTTTGGCAATTTGTTGAGAGTTTGTTTTCCCAAATTTGTTATTTTATTTTTATGAGCAGATCAGTTTATTTTATTTTGAATTTTGATTGGTTTTGGCAAGAGATATATTATAGAGGATAATGCAATGATATTACACCAGCAAACTAGAAGAAGAGGATTTACTTCTCCAAAATAGATGGATCTAAAATCACTTCCAACAACTCTCCATTTTTGGAGATTTATTGTAAATTATAAATATCAACTTTGAGAATGAGGAAATGGTTCCTCTTCTTTGCAAGCAGGTTTCTCTGAAGCACTTTTGTAAATATTTTTTAGCTATAGGAGAAAGTGGATACTCATATCTAAGTAGTTTGAGGATTTTTCTCTCAAGATTGAACTCTTGTTGCACAACATAGTTTGTATTGTTATAGCTTTGTCATCTAATTAGAAGAGTTGATGCTTTTGGGAGAATTGTTGGAGATCAAATTGAGAAATAGAGCAAAGGGACCAGGTTTAACCATTTTAATTTGAGTACTATTATTTTCAATGCAAATTGCATCTTTTTGATAGCACATATTTGTGCAAATTACTTCATATTGTGCACCATTGTTAATATGAGCATTTTTCTTTTGGATTAGCTATCTAATTCATTAGTTTCATGGACCCATTATCGATTTTCTTATTTTCCCAAGTGCTTAAATTAGATTTTTGGGTATCTATTTACTCAAAAATCTTCCATTTAAAAGTTCTTTAATTGCCATTAGAATTAAGTGAACTATTTCCTAGATTTTGTGGTCAATTATTCATTATTTTAATCTCTAAACAGAGCATGCATGGAACTCATAATATCAGCTATTAGAACTTCTTCAACAGTTAGGAATTCATTATTAAAAGTTTGTTAAATACCCAATTTGTTTATAGTCTTGCACTTGGTATTTGGGATCTATGTCATTGATATCAAGTTCGGTTAGTTTCCTTTACTTTTCGCACAACATTTATATTAGAGTTAGAGTAAGATTAATTAGTTTCATTCTAGAAGTCCTCGTATATAGGGGAAAGGTTTAGTGTGGCTTGGCTGAGCCATCAACTCGATTTAAGGGTTTCTTAATTGTTCGTGTACAACAAGGGAGTAATATTGATATCTCTCTTCTTGTTTTGGTAATTAATTGAAATATCATAAGTCATCAGGGAGAGAGGGGGTAATTAGACCCAATAGAACCAATCGGAACCACGAAGTCAAACAGATAAGGGATTAGTTGGCTATCTTACTAGGTAGTCTCCCTTACATGTTGATAAGGTCATTTTTGGCTATCAACACGAGGGAACTTAGGATTTCTAAAAACTTACCACAAGGTCAATAAGGAATTTTTTTGGGATGGCCTTAAATATGATATTCAGAAGTTTGTGGTAGAATACTTGGCTTTTAAACAAAAAAAGTTGAGACAATTAAGACCCCAAGTTTGTTTCAACCTTTGGCTATTACAAGTCAACTTTGGGAGGAGGTCTCAATGGATTTTATCACAGGTGTTGGACCTAAGAATTATCCTTAAAATACATCCACTTTCACTCGATTCAACATCCACTTTCACTCCATTCACACATTTTCTCACCTCTATTCCACCACCATGTCATCACATCCACTTCACTTTCTCATTATATGGGTTACCTTTGTGTTTTCCAAACATTATTAGTTCTTAGTATTTTTAAGTGAATTTGTGGTTAAACTTTAGAAAATAATATGCTTATACTTATACCTAACAATTGGAATGAGTTTGTTGACATGTGTAGGTACAAAGGAAGCTTCTAAGGCACCCTTATGTGGCACTCTATGTTCAAATTCGAATTTGGCAAGATCATGAACCTCATGTATAAGATAATGGACCTCATGGAGAAGATCATGGAGGATAGGGTTATGTGTCACCATTGGTTGAGAGATATGTGGATTTGAAGAGGGAATAGTGGATCATCATTATGAATTTGTTATCATAACTTTTGTATAAATAGGAGTGTTATCTCCTTCATTTGTAACTTTGGAACTTAGAATTTAGAATTCAGAAGTTAGAATTTAGAACCTTAGGATCTTCTAAGTTGTAATGAGAAGTTAGAATTTGGAATCATTGTAATGGAGATTTTAGAGCCTCTTGGGATGTAGAACTTATAATTGCAATTTGAAATTGATGATATATAAAATGGAGCTTCTTTGATCTTCTACATTTGACTTTTCTTTTGATGTTCTTGTGAATCCTTGGAAGGCCCCCCATTGTTTAGCAAGTACACTTTTGTTTTGGTAAGCTTTCGTTTTATGTTTGTTTGTAAATTTCATTAGGTTCATATGTTTGAAATATTAACGAATGACCTTTTGTAAGAAAGTATTAATGTTTCTTTCAATGAATCTAATTTGTTTGATTTCATTAGCTAAATAGTTTGTTGATTAATATGATTAGAAATATTAATGAACAATATCCTATAAGGGAGCTTTAGTATTTCTTACACTTGTCACAATGTCTTTAGATTTCATTTTTTTAAATGAATAGATAGGTGTTGGAGATCCGAATGAAAGACCTCCTATAAGGGAGCTTTGGAATTTCTTCACCTAGCTTAGTTTAGTTTGTCTCTAAGTCCATATATATTGGATGATCCTCGAAGTTTACTTACACAAGTTGATAGTAAATGAAACTCTAATTTGCATCCGCATTTTAGACCAAACATTTTGGCACCGTTGTCGAGGAGGATGATTTAGAGATAGATTTAGGAAGTCATTTTTAGTGCAATTTCTTTTTATGGACTAACTTGTCAAACCTGGTGACAACAGGATTTTCATAATGGATTTCAAGTTGAGTTTTTTTTATTTTTTTTCATACTTGGTTAGTTTCAAATTGAGTTTTTAAACCCCCCATTTCTTACTAACCCATCTACGGATGAGAAAACTGAAAATTTTGAACAAGTACTTCTTGGAGAGCAAAAACAATATTGAAGATTGGTTTCAAAAGAACCTTGTGCCAACTCCAAGAATAAGACAAGTTACTCACATGCTTGCAAATAATCAGGTAAAAAATTTAAATCTATATGTGAACATTTTTGAATTTTTAGTCCATAGATGGATTCAGTGGAAACGTTTTTTTACCTAGGAAATAAAAAAGAGTTTCAAGTTAAGGTAGAATAGATTAGAAAAATAAAACGAGATCTCGTAGAGTTTTCTTTTAGTCTTGTCTTATAAAAATGATTAATAATAATAATAATAATAATTTAAAAAAAAAAAAAAATATTTCTCATGAATAAATTCACGCGAGCCACTTCATCCACAATAACCTGCACAAATAAAAAATAAATAAATCATTAGATTAGTATGCTCTCTTCTTGCGCTTCGAGCAATCAGGAAGATCATTAAATCTCTTTATTTATTTTCAAAATTAAATAAAAATATCTTGCTAGGAATTTGTACAAATCATTAAAACTACAAGCATTACAAGAAATCGAAATAATTTTTTAAAAAAATTCTTTATTTTCAATTTCAAATTTAAAAATTAAATCTCTAGTTTCCTGATTTGATAATTGTGTTAAAACTCTCAAATAATCCAAGGAAATTATTCAAGTTTTCTCTGTTTGAGTATGAATTCAACAAGTGTGATAGGTCTGAGAACTCTTCTAATGTTATAGAATCAAATTTGGCAACCAACACATGTCCAAGCTTTGTACTGTACCCTAACCAAGTTTGCTAACTATTATATACCAAGGTTTTGTTCACTGTAAGTAGGTATATATACCACTATTCTAAACTCAAAAAGGATTTTGCAAGCTACTTCTACTAGTCTGAAGTTATTTCTCTATCCATAGGCCACAGGGGGACCAAAATCCTCCACAAAAGGGGCCAAGCTGCAACCATGAACTAGGGAGCCAAGTTTCCACAAATAAGGGTCGAATACCAGATATGAAATAGAGATTCCAAGGGGCCGAGACTAAGGTTTTAAGGAGCTAACTGCTGTCTTAATAAGGTCGATTTATTGTCTTTAAAATAGGCTGAGATCCAAGTCATAAGTGAGGTTAACGTATGCCCAAGAAGTAGACATATTTTTCTAAAAATAAATGCTTAGGAAACCAATCAGATTCGTTTCAATATGAATTCCTTGTAGAATTCCATTACGATCTATGGCTAAAGGGTCTCACATCATGCACATCGTTTTTCCGCTTCGAATGAGAAGGTTCCCAAGAAAACCTATCCTACACGCAATCCAAATGCAACCTCTATAAAAACATCAGTTTTAAAAAGTAGTTTCTGATCAAACTAGGGAAAATTTGAAAAAAAATTGGGACATGGGTTTCTTTCAAAACGGTATGAGTTACATAACCTAGAAATCGTTTCCTTGGATTCCTAATGGTTTGAGATGAAATCATAGTCCTTCAGGACCCTGTTTTGGTGACTACGTGAAGGAAAACGTAGTTGAGGTATGGTTTTCACTATAACCAAAGATCAAATCACTGTAATGAACAAACATTTTCAAGATTTGCTCTTAATTTCTAAATTCTTGAATAAATTTCACATCTTAACCAGTTGGGCAAACTCCAACATGATAAACATTTGCATTTTTGGCTATCCAATGAAGCCTCAAATTCTGGACACGTCAAAGGTTCACATTCATATCAGCAACACAGTCCATAGTGCTAACAAGATTCTTTCTCTTATCGAAAGACACAAGATTTAAGATCTAACATCTAGGGTTTGATCACTATCACATTTCACATTGAGCTTAAACTCCACCAAACAATAATGGCACTCAGAATCACCATTACAATTGTCGCAATCAAGGGAGAATCATATTTCCAAGTGCTCCAGCTTCCTTCTTCACTCTGCAACAGCAGAAAGTGCAATAACATCATGTCAACTACCTCATCTAGAAGGGACAAAAGTGATGGAACGAATCTAGCTAACCTACAATAACAATATTCCAATTTGAGAAAATTGATGATTACATGCAGATTTTGTGGCATGACTTGAGCAATTTGATGATTTCATGATTGCATGCAAATATTGTGAAGCTATGAATTAGAGACGATATCGATTCAGATAGGAGGTCGACACAACAAAAGGAATCTCCAGAAAGGAATGCCAGAGTGTTAATTTTTGTGGCACACCCAAAGTCTGCAATGTGAAAGACCCCATCTCCTCCTTTCAAGTTTTCAAAGCTCATACATTGAAGAGTGGCTCTCAAAAGACTTGGATGCCACTGAACAAATATTAATTTTATCTGTGATATGGTCTATTGAATCCGATCAAGGATTCTTATTAAGTGGCTTCAATGTTTCAGTAGCACAATTCTTAGAATCAGCACAGGATATGTCCATTTGCATAGATAAGTTGTGCCTCTGATTTTCTAAAGGTATGGATGATACTCTCCCTTAATGCATTCTTCATAGAAATAGGTTGTGCCTGTGAATTGCTATGAGACCTAGTTCTTTTTCCCAGACAATCATCTGCATATATATCTGCATGTTATCTTGAAAAACATGGATCTAATTCATATTTAATAGCTCCACATAATTCACTTGAACATTTATTTTGGACAAGTGATTGTTTGACAATAACTTCGTTGCCTATACCTTCAATTACATCATCAATCAGCCTGAGAAATTCACTTACCTCAGAAAAGGGCCAAGGTGAGCAAGAGGTAAGTTTTTTTTTTATCAGAGTTCAATTGAGAAAGTATGACCAAATCCACCTGACTTAGATCAACTATCTATCGATAAAACATTAATTTCTTAAAAATCTAGAGTATTTCAGCGTCAAATCTTTTGGATAATAAAGCAGGTTCATCTATACATGTAACATAATCATCAGTGCACATTCATGGTATAAGGATAGAATCAAAAGAGCACTTTTCACAAGAAAGACGTTTCTCAAATCTAAAGACCTTAAAACAATCAAAATCAACACAATCAGCTGCAGGATTATCATTAAAAGGGTCTGGCTTGGGGTTTTCCAATATGGAACTGAAACGACTAAGACATTTTAAAGGTAACCTTAGTTCACAGAAAATGAAAAAAAAAATCACATACAATGCATGAGTCAATGAATGTCAAAGATGATACTAAGGATGATGTTTGGAAGGCAGATCATAATCCTGATTCTAGTAGGGAATCTCACGAGTTTATTTATGCTGTTGGATCCACCAGCAGTCAAGCTTATAGCATAAAGCTCGGGGATTGCATGAGCTTTAAAGCTCAGAAGATTTTTGCAACATAAATCTCTTCTCAGGATGGGGAACCAAGGGTAAGCCTTGATTTACAGTTAGTAGCAATGTCAGCTAGTGAATATGTGTGAAACCGTTTATGTTTTTTTTTTTTTTCACACGCAGTTTGCCAAATAAGGCTCCAGAGAATCCCACATATATCCCAATCGATTATGAATTAGAGAAAATAATTTTTGGATTTTATAACTGCCCCTATTCTAAGAAAAACCGACATTTTATTTTTTAGAAATTCGTTTTTATTTGGCTAGAAATTGAGTTTTAAAATGATGTGTCAAAATTGTTATGCTTTTCTGGCAAACTACTATGATAAAAAAAAATTTCCCGTCTTGAACTAGTGCAAAACTCTCTTGGAGGCTTGACATCATTACAATGGTGACTAAGACTATAAAATTCTCCTCACAAACATATGAACAAGATAGAGACTTTAAGGTTCTATTTTTTGTGCAAAGACGGATCTTGAATCTTTGCATTTTTACAGGATTATCTGTGTTTTCATACATATGAACAAGAGATCTTTCAAGCAATTCATTGAAAGGAGTTATTACACCATCTATTGGTGAATTAGGCATGCTAAGATTCTTGACACCACAAATCTACAATGCCAAGACTTTTACATGCACATTCCATGAGTCATCGGACACAAATAGGGAGTTGATTACTTATTATGGTTATTTTTTTACTATTAAAAGTAGAGTATTATTAACATCATGAATTGGACTAAAATTATGCTTTTGATGTTCGATAATCTGTTTCATTTTGGCATATAATTTTTGCGTAAGAATCAGAAAGGGAATGGCCATCTCTTCTTGAACAAACTTATGTTCTTTATGCTAAGTTTTTTTAGCAAGTTTTGGATGATCAACTAATAATTAAGGAGATTAAATTGTGATGAAAATTGGTCTTCAAAAGAATAGTTTCATGAAAAATTCTAAAGAGCAAGACCATGAGCATAAGAACAACATTTCCAGAAACTTACAAGTTCTTGTAACTTCCTTTAAGGGTTTAATGGTTTGATATGTTACATGAAAGATTAGCAAATTCGAAGACTTAGGGGTTGTTCTTAAATGTACAAGGATGGTGAAATACCTATCCACACTTGAATTTGACGTCTACAGGTGACTGGTCAACGCAAGTCAAACTCAACTATTTCAGCAAAAATTCCAGAATTAAGAAGCAAATTTGCTATTTTTGAGACTTTGCATGCCGTAATTCACATTATCCATTTCCCATTATCCACATACACTTCATTACATTTTCTTCAATCCTAACCCACCAATAAAAGTAACGAAGCTCATTTACAAGCTTTTCGTTCCACTTTACATATTCATTGTCAGTTTCCCTTTTCCTACCGTTGCAAATAAAGCCTTCCTTCCATACACCATTGAGTCCATAGTCCTTGAGTCTAAATATTTTTCTAAAAACATCTTGAAGATTGCATGCCTTAAGGGCAAGCTATCATGCCGATAAACAAAAGGAATACATCAATGTCCCTTGTTCATCGGATCTTCTAAGTATTCGACACCAACAAATTCATTCATACTTAGAAAGATGTGTTAGGGGCACCTTGAATCACAACCAAATCAAAGATGGGAGCTCTCGTGTTGACTAGCGGCATCCATTAATGGCCACTGAGTTAACAATTTCTTGTTATGTTCGACAATGAAACATTTATTTACATGACAAGAATTGTGCCAATGAGGGTTGAAGAATTGAAGACCCATCATTTTGTAGCAGAGGAAGCAGATTTACTTTCATTATTTTTTAGTTTTTGATGTAAATGACTTGAGGACAAGTCAATAAGTAAGGCTGGGGGGGGGAGTGTAAATTCTAAATTTTGTATACCTTCCAAGCCTCATACATTTCTAGCTGCATTTACCAATAAATTTCGAACATTCAATAGAAGATCTAATAGAAGATCCAGTAGCAGATGCAACAAAAATAAAAGATTCACTTTTTCGACTTCATCCACCATTTTCACATCCAAGTGAAGAAGACTATGATCATAATTTTTCAGCCACACATGCACAACTCTCATCCATTTTGAAAAGGGTAAGTTGAGGTATGATATTTTCTAACTTTTAACCATTTAATTCCTTGAAAGCTAGAATGATAATTTTTGGAAAAACTTCCTTTCCTCATTTCATAAAATTTCCAAAACCATCAGTTTAGGGGGGGATACATTTAGATTCACAATTTGTCACATTCATATTTTTCCATATTCATATATCACATTCTAAAACCCACCTACCTTCAAAATATATTCACTATTACATGAGAATATGAATGGCTTTATAAAAAGTACTTAAAAGATAATTGGATGCAACACAATCATGGTTGTTACACAAGAACCAACCATGATGCATTCCAACAAAATACTTTGCAATAAAAATCAAATTATCATTATGCAAAGTTCATACATTAAAATTGAATGCAACAAACAAAACATGGTTGAAACACAAGAACCAACCAAGTTGTAATTCATCAAAAACACTTTGCAAAAGTTAAATAAATGATATTATGCAAAGTTAAAGCCAAAGCTCAAGTATCAAAAGTAATGTAATAGATTGCATGAGGACATGAAATACCTTCAATTTGGGGGTATTTTGGACCTAAGAATTATCCTCAAAATACATCCACTTTCACTTCATTCAACATCCACTTTCACTCCATTCACACATTTTCTCACCTCTATTCCACCACCATGTCATCACATCCACTCCACTTTCATCAATATATGGGTTACCTTTGTGTTTTCAAAAACATTATTAATTCTTAGTATTTTTAAGTGAATTTGTGGTTAAACTTTAGAAAATAATATGCTTATACTTATACCTAACAATTGGAATGAGTTTGTTGACATGTGTAGGTACAAAGAAAGCTTCTAAGACACCCTTATGTGGCACTCTATGTTCAAATTCGAATTTGGGAAGCTCATGAACCTCGTGGATAAGATAATGGACCTCATGGAGAAGATCATGGAGGATAGGGTTATGTGTCACAATTGGTTGAGAGATATGTGAATTTGAAGAGGGAATAGTGGATCGAGGGAATAGTGGATCGTCATTATGAGTTTGTTATCATAACTTTTGTATAAATAGGAGTGTTATCTCCTTCATTTGTAACTTTGGAATTTAGAATTTAGAATTCATAAGTTAGAATTTAGAACCTTAGGATCTTATAACTTGTAATGAGAAGTTAAAATTTGGAATCATTGCAATGGAGATTTTAGAGCCTCTTAGGATGTAGAACTTGTAATTGCAATTTACAATTGATGATAAATAAAATGGAGCTTCTTTGATCTTCTACATTTGACTTCTCTTTTTTATGTCCTTGTGAACCCTTGGAAGGGCCGCCATTGTTTAGCAAGTACACTTTTGTTTTGGTAAGCTTTCATTTTATGTTTGTTTGTAAATTTCATTAGGTTCATATGTTTGAAATATTAACGAATGAACTTTCATAAGAAAGTATTAATGTTTCTTTCAATGAATCTGATTTGTTTGATTTCATTAGTTTAAATAGTTTGTTGATTAAGATGATTAGAAATATTAATGAACAGTCTTCTGTAAGGGAGCTTTAATATTTCTTACACTTGTCACAATGTCTTTAGATTTCATTTTGTTAAATGCCTAGATAGGTGTTGGAGATCCCAATGAAAGACCTCCTATAAGGGAGCTTTGGCATTTCTTCACCTAGCTTAGTTTAGTTTGTCTCTAAGTCCATATATATTGGATGATCCTCGAAGTTTACTTACCTGGATTGATAGTAAATGAAACTTTAATTTTCATCCGCATTTTAGACCAAACAACGGGTTTACCCAAGTCTGAAGGAAAAAGTTTCATCATGGTGGTAGTTGATGGACTTACCAAGTATGCACAGTTTTGTGCATTATCTCATCCTTTTAAGGCTAGTATAGTGGCTACTACATTTTTGGAAACAACTCAAAAGCTACATGGAAACCCAAAGATTATTGTAAGTGATAGAGATCCCATTTTCACTAGATGTTTTTAGATGGAATTATTTTCTTGTCTTGGTACTCAATTGGATCATAGCTCATCTTATCATCTTTAATTTGATGGGAAAAGTGAGATAGTGAACAAATGTTTGAAATGATATCTTTGTATATGATAAACAAACACAATGGGTTAAGTGGTTACCTATGGTTCAATGGTAGTATGACACTTCCTTCCATATTTTAGAAAAAATGATCCCATTTATGGCACTTTATGGATATCAACAACCACCCATCACATCATCTTAAAGATAAAATTCTAAGGTTCAAGCAGTGGAATATCACATCAAGCATCAACAACAAGTTCTCCAACTATTAAAGGATAACCTCATTTTGGAAAAAAATCAAATGAAAGAATAGGCATATCAACATCATAGTGAAAGAATTTTTGCCATAAGCGACCATGTATTTTTACGGCTACAACCATACAAACAAATATCCCTCAAGCAAGCTAAGAAGGATAAAATTATCACCCAAGTACTATGGTCCTTACAAGGTGTTGAAAAATATTGGTACTATAGCATACAAATTGGATATGCCTGCATCTTCTTGAGTACACCCAATTTTCCATGTTTCATGCTTAAAGAAGGTTATCAGTGACAAGATCTCAGTTCAAACAATATTGCCAAAACTTTATGAGGAAGGAAAAATCATATTGGATCCTGAAGCAGTCATAGCAATAAAAACCCGACAACTACGAAATCAATCAATTTCAGAGTATGTCATTAAGTGGGAGAACTTACTCGTTAAATATTCCAACTTGCTCGCTGAATATTCCACATGGGAGGATGAGAATTTTATACAGAAGAATCCAAAACTACTCAAGCATTGGGGACAACACTATTTTGAAGGAAAAGGGCATGTTAGGTCCCTATAATACTAGTGTAGCCCCCTTATTCTTATTTTTGTTCCCTTACATTATTATTGTTATGTAGGTTCTGATTATATTGCAACCCCTTAGACTATTATATATATACCAAGGTGGTATTGTCATTTGTATCATCCAAGAATTGTTCATTTATGTGATGTAAAGGAGGTTTCCCCCTCAAAGAGGCTAAATTTTCAAGTTTTCAATCTATATTTTATTTTGTTTTGTGATATGGTTGCATAACACAATCCGATCTAGTTACATGCACCATCAACTAACTTTCTTGGAATTACATGCTTGTGAAAGTACTCTTCATCTTAGTTGATATCATAAAACCACAATATATCAACATGTATTAATCCCATATCTTAAGTAATTTGTGATTCTCATGGTGACTTGTCTATGGATAAGTTGTCGTATCTACTCTAATTTTCTTGCTTGTGTGGAATGTTCAGAGCCATGGTAGTTGGACCACCAAAACACTTTGACATTTAAATTCCCTTCCATAAAATACAAATAAAGAATATGGAAATTTGATTAGCAACTCCTTATGAATAGAAATATTCTACCTCTTACATTTATCGATCATTTGTGAGGTAGGTCGATTGTGATCACCAATGTTATTATCATTTGTACATCTTAGATGGTAATTGGCGTGCCTAATATTAATGAGAATGAGATGTCTAGAATGGATGAGATGTATGAAATTATAATAAAGGTTGGAGGGACTCAAGAAGTTAATTTTAAGACTTATTCTTCTTCTCCATTGGAGTCCTTGGAAGAGGTAAAAAAATTGATACTAAATAATTATCCATCTAAAATAACACAAGATGTGTTAGACTATTATAGTTATAGAAATTGTGAATTTCCTTATTTCTTGAGGTAGTACACTTCACATCCAATAAAAATGAAGGGAATGATAGATAAGAATAAAGGTAGCGATCTTTTCTCAACATAATATAGATCATTTAGTTACTCATTAATTTGTAGGGTTTTACTTCACATGTTCTTTCTTATATTTATTATCTCCGAATGATACTATTGTTTAATAGGAAAAATTAAAACATAAAAAGAGGCTAATTGCCTCTAGTATGAGAGTTACCA
The DNA here is from genome assembly GCA_000404065.3 of Pinus taeda. Taxonomy (NCBI): domain Eukaryota; kingdom Viridiplantae; phylum Streptophyta; class Pinopsida; order Pinales; family Pinaceae; genus Pinus; species Pinus taeda. Next base: position 16,719 of record APFE031187064.1, read on the forward strand.
TAAGAAAAATAAATACAATACTTTGAACTCACATCGAAATATCATAATTACAAGATTCATCTTGATTTATGTGCACTAGTAAACTCCTCTATTAGAACTCCAAGGTAAAAGTAAAATATTAGATTTTTGGTTCTAAAGTGAGAAGCCTTTATCAAGGCACGATTGAAAGGATAAAGGAAGCATGAATTAATAATCATGTATGTATATTATTATACCCAAGGACAAATTTCTACTCATGTTACATACACCACTATTAGGTTAATGAAGGCCAATAAAAAGATATTTGGTAATTGTCAAAATAATTTATATGTAGAATCTCTTAAAATTGGAACCAAAGCAGATGAGTTAGTTATCTAGCTCATGTAGAAAGGAGTAACTAACATGAACAAAATTTTGGTCCCATATGAAGCATGGTTGATATTTCAATTCTTTAATGATAAAATATAACATGGAAAATTTGGTGAGAGCTAGGTTTTAAGCATTCAACAGACCACACATTTATAGTTGGCATAGTGCTGAAGAGTTGTTGAATATGCAATTATATTCTATTGAGAACCCTAATCCTCATATAAATATTAGGGCATGTGCATAATATGTGTAGCCCAATTCATATTGGGTATATGTATCACAGTCAAATTGTGTGTAGTGAGGTGTTGGGAGATAATATATATGGATAATCACTTGATATATATAGTTATACACCCTCGATAAGGAAGTTATGGAAATAAACGTGACAGAGCTATGTGTTAATTAGTGTGAAGATACTTATAAACCTATTTCTACACACACATACACACGGACTTTTTTGTGTTGATACACTTGTTTATATATGTTCAACCATTCATTGTTATATGCACACCATATGTGTGTGCGCGCAATGGTCACACGTTCTTATGTAACATGGGTTCTCACATGTATACAAAGTGATTGACATGATGTGACTTATATATATACATAAAGTTTAGACATTTGTTCATATATATTTTACAATACATATTTCTTATATAATGTGGCTTACATATAGCCACATGCAAATATGTACTTATTTATTTATTTCTATAAAGTAGATCGTATATACACATCTATTGTATTTATATAATTGTTTATAGAATTATTTACATAAACATTTGTTTATATGATATGTGATTATATTATACGATGTATCGAATTATAGTACATGGTGATGAATATATAAAACTACCCTTAGGTATGTTTCCACAAGGAGGCTAATGTGATGGAACTATCAAACCACAAGATAGTCAATCTTAAAATAAGAAGCTATAATTTAATTACAATGTATATATGAATCTATATATACCAATGCCAGGTTTTGACATTAGTACTATCCATACCATGTTATAGAGGATTAAAATTCCTTAGTTTATTGAAATTATTAATGTATAATGCGAACTCTTTTATGAAGTGGTTGCAAAACTCATTAATCCTGAAGTGTGTCGTGGAATAGTTGTATCCTATTAGCTAGAACTTCTAGTGAATAATAAAGTAAATAATTTGTTTCATTTTACTTTATTGAAAAAATATGTATATGAAAAATATCATATAATTCACCAGAATGTGATTCAAGTGGAACTAGGAGGAGAGCTTCAAACAGATACGTTGCAAATTTTAGAAAAGAGAGAAATCCAGCTTCAGAAATGAGTTAACTCCCAAGTTCAAGTGAAATGGAAGGAATTTGGACCTTAAGAGGCTACTTGGGAAATGGAAAATGAAATTTAGGAGGCATTTCTTTCATTAATTGAAGGTTGTCAAATGTATTTCAACACGAGGGACAATGTTAAAACATAAGGGGGAAAGAAATCTAATATCCCACATGAAAATAGTTTAGTATGGTTTGTCTTGCTAAAAGATAATAGTGATACAATTATTATTTGTTTAAAGAATATGTTAATTATGTAAATATTATAAATAAATAAATAAAAATAGGCTTGATAACTTACTACCTAAACCATGTGTGGAAAAGAAAACATTTTGTGTTGTAAAAATATTTAGTTGGGACGTATTTTGAGGAATTTTTTTCGGGGTTAACTTAAAATTTGGTAAAAATATTAAAACCTTAATTTTCTTTGTTATTATGCTTATAATAACATGAAAACACCTTGGCCAAGGGGCAGAATTAGCCATTGATATTTTTGGACAGTTAATTGTGAGGTGGAGGAAAATAAACTAATTATGCTAAATATAAATAAGAGATACTTTATTATGCATGAACACCTAAATATGGTGTTATGAAGAAGTATGAAGAAATGAAGAATTTAAATTGAAAAAATAAAAGTGGAAATCAAGAAAGTGAAGAAATCATACTAAATCATTTTTACAATATAAAAGTGGGCTTGGGGAAAACTAGTAGTAACAAGGAGGTATTCATGTTACTAAAAGTTGTGGTTGGGAGGAATGTGAAAGGAAATAATTTATCAAATTGAATCTTTAGATAATTTTTATTTTATTTTACAGTAAGAAAAAAATACAAACATATGTCTAAATCTTTTGGAATTCTTTTTTCAATAGTTTTATAATGAGAGTATGGTTTATTATGGTTTGTTTCACAATCTATATGTAAGCCTCTTTTTCTTGTGATATTATAGCAATATTTAGATAACCATAAGAAAAAATGGAATACCTTTTAGAAAACGAGTTAGTAATGGTATAGAAATAGCAAAAAATAATTGTAATAGAGAAAGAAAAATACCTATAAGATGTTTTTCCTTTTCTTAAAGATATATATATTTAAATGTAACATATAAATGGAGGAAGAGAAACACATTTCATTTTTCCTTAAATTATATATATGATCCAATATATTTTACTTACAAATGCATCAAAATCACATATAACAAAGATAATTAACCATGGAACTTAAAAACACATAAATAGTGCAAAAATAACTAGAAGAACATGAAACCATGACATAATGATTTGGTTATGGAGTTCATCCAATTTTGACTACATCTCTGGGCCCTACTCAATAGTGGGGAGGCCTTCATTCATTAAGTGGCATAAAAAGAGATAAAAATGCAAGAAACATTCTTTACAATCCTAATACCTCCAAGCTGGAAGATGGACAAAGAATGGAAAGCCCAAATTCAGAAATAGACAGTACCACTAAACTACTGGAGATAAATCGTCAAAAAATGCCTATCCAAACACCCAATTTGGATAATTGGGCCTTCTGCAACTTCTTGGAACCTCCCTGCTACTCAAGGTGAGGACCCGACCTACTACTAGGGTCAGGGGCTGGTGCAATCTACTTCTCTAAACTATTCGGCCAGTCCTCTCTCCCTTTTTCCAACACAAAAGGTTATTTTATAAGCATGACAAGAATCCCACAATACTAGGGAAGTTTTAACACAATATACCAAGTTAATCAGGAGGGATAGGGATAGAATGATATATGGCAACAACCTTACAATTATGGCGAAACTCCTTTTAAACTGTGTGTTTAACTCGAAAGCATGACTACCAGTGTTCCTCGCAATAGACGGAGAACCCCAACACCTATACATCAAGCGCTCTATGGACCCGCCAAGACTATTAAACATAATGCATAGAGTATAGGATCTCGAAGCCCGCATCACAAATTGCAATTGGCACTTTTCATTGGCGTATCGACCCAAACCATTGTGATAACAACAAACTCGTCAATATTATTAAACATAATGCATAGAATATCAGGTCTGAATCCCATCGCAAATTGCAATCGGTGATCCCAAGGTGGTACTCCATATGACTACTCCCGCTGCGATTTGCGATTATGATTTGATCGCATTACAACATTGGCTCTTCCAGGTGTTGATTCTTAGACACTTTCCTTTTGCGATTGTGATATGTGATCATCACATCGCAACTTGCCTAGGGCCGATTTTACTTAAGCCGCTTCTTCCTCTTGCTATGATTTGTGATTTCTAGGACGATGACAACATGCTACTTGGTGCTTCCCCATTCGTTGAGAGTTTTTCCATGTCATCTCCTCTTGCCACTTAGACAAGTCAGACATAAACTTTGACTTGCTCTAACTTATTCATATGAACTCGGATTTGAGTGTCATTTGCATCGTTGGAATCAGGATGATGAGCACTTCAATTCGATGCTAAGTTTATCTAGATTTTGAGACCTTGAGTTTTGAGCCTTCTTACCATGCCATTAGTACTTTTTGAAGATCTGCCTGGATCAATCCTCCCCACTGAGATCTTTTTGACCACAAAAAGCCTTCTTAGTCCATTGTAAAGTGATGAAATTTCTCCCTCACCTTTCTCTTCATCCATCGAGCTTTACTCATATGCATTCCTTTTGAAGCCCACACGAATGTAAAAACATTAACACATCCAACACACTATCTGCGTCCTCGCCAATCCACACTTTCAACCACCTACACGCAAAGCTGGTACATCCTTTACAATCATATAAAAACCATACATGACTCAAACAACCCCTCACTTGCCAAGAGTTTATAGCACACACTCTTTCGTCAAGGATTACATAACAAAAGATTTGATACCTCAACTACTCATACGAAAAGGCCACAAACATCCTCGTTGCATTTTGAAGTGATGGAAAACACATCATTAATTTTACATTTACTTGCAATGCATGATTTACAATTGTGGCCATAAAAATATACTATATCTAAAAAACCATATTTTACTTAATAAATAAGATCATCATGAATGTGGTGGATTCATTTGCTAATCATTTTCACCCGTTGGCTTCTTTATCAATACTTTCTTGGCACGGAGCATATTGTACTTGGATCCCTAGTGTCCCACCTCATTGAAGTGACTACCACATTTTTTTCTCCTCCAAACTTTCTGAATTGCCTTGGAGCGCTTTCACCTGATCTACCTCTGATAAGGGTTTATGGATCCCTCACTATCATTGGAATGTGGTGAGGTGCCCTGATCATCTATTGTTGGTAGGTCGTTAGTTGTTTTGGAGCATTCTTGGACTTCCTTCATGACATACCTGAGTCCTATATGATGAGGCAGTTCCTCCACTTTGATGGGGTTTATGATGCCCTGGCCATCAATGTCAAGGCCCTTTCCCTAATACCCCATTATCTTCAATAATTTGGATTTGATACCTATAGTAAGTATGTTTTTCAAATATAGCGCAATCATCATCAGGAAAGGTACATGAAGCTAAAGGGTCACTTTTTTCCTTAAGTAGGTTATGCTACAACATTTCCAAGGCTTAGTCATTAGCTTGCAACTAGCATAGAAACCTTTGTTTCTCCCTTTTGGCTTCCTGTAGGAGTCTCCTTAGCTCATTATTCTCTACTTGAATGCTTTGGTTGATCTCCTCAAGTTCCTGGAGCCATGCCGCATTTGGTGTCCTTTTCACCTTTGGTACAATATCTATTGAGACCTTTGTTTCAGCGCCTGAATTGGAACCCATATCAATGGGTCCATCCACTATGATCCCAAGAGTTGCGATCTTCCTTTCATCACTGGAATCTAAGCCCAGGCCAATTAGTCTACCTTCGGTAAATCTAGCAGTTGTGATCTTCTCGTCTTCGTCTAATTCAGACTCGTGATGTTGTTGCATGCTGGCAGTTGTCTTCTACCTCTCCTTTCTATCATTCCTCCTAGGCCCCAACTCAGGGTGCAGCTTCCAGTGATTCTCTTCGTCGTCTCCCTCTTTCTCACAATTTCTACAAGAGAGCTTTGCTCCTCTTCTCTTGTTTGTTGCAAATCTTTTTGGGTGGTCATTTTTTCATGCATCTGTCTTCTCACAAGATGCATGACCTTCACACTAGCCTCATCTATAGTATCAGCCTCGAACAATAATAATGAATGTCGTATGTAACTATGTAAGGAACCGATATACTTAGTTACAATCATGGGTGAATCTAATGGAATGCTCAAATTCAATGCTTGTTTCCAAAATTCTTTTATGAATTTTTGCACATTTTGACCCTTACTTTGCCTTAGGTGTTGCTATTCCATTAATGATTTTTGTTTATATCACAGAGGGTAAAATTATTTCTTCAATTCCGAAACAAAATTTGACCATGTGGAAATAAGGTTACCCATTTTTTTGTTTCCTTGAAATCTTCTATCCCACCAAATGAAAGCAGTGCCACTCAATTGAAGGGATTCCAACTGGATATTTGTCTCATCTTCTTCAAACTATTGGATCTGACAATAGACCTCAATTTACCTGATCCAATTGTTGATATTTTCTACATTACACTCTCCAACATACATAGGCAAGTCAAACTTTAAATCTAATTTAAGGAAAGGTTTTTTAGAGGCATGTCTAGAATCGAGATTGAAGTGACAAGAACTATCACTTAAAGATGGATAGGGAGGGGGATGTTCTCCACCATCTCCATGATGTGCTGATCCATGATCATCTGCATCTTTTTTTTGTGCTAGAGGGCCTTCTCATACTCTAAAAATAGCTTGTCCACTTTCTCTGCCGTATTGTAGAATACCTTACAGAAATTATGTTCCTGTTCCTAATGACCTTCTTCATTGGCCATGTTTGTTCTTCATTGTGCATGTACTGATTCAGGATCAAAGGACTTAAGCGTTCCTTCTCCTTTTCGCAGCTTGTTTCGGGATAACATATACTCATGCAATTCACATCAACAAAGACCTGTTCTGATACCAAACTTGATCTAAGATATTTTACTTATAGATGCATCAAAATTACATATAATAGAGCTAATTAATAATGGAACTTAAAAGCACATAAAAATGTAGAAATAACCAAAATAACACGAAACCATGACACAATTATTAGGTTACAGAGTTTGTCCAATTTGACTACTTCTCTGAGCCCTGCTCACTAGTAGGGAGACCTTCATTTATTAAGTGGCATAAAAAGAGATAAAAGTATAAGCAACATTCTTTACAATCCTTATACCTCCAAGATGGAAGATGAATGAAGAATAGAGAGCCCAACTTCAAAAACAAATAGTACCACTGAAATCCTAACAATAATTCATGCAAAAATGCCTATCCAAACATCCAATTTAGACAATTAGGCCTTCTGCAGCTTCTTGGAACCTCCTTGCTGCTCAAGGTGAGGTCCTGACCTACTTCCATGGTTAGGGTCTGCTACAGTCTACTTCTCTGAACTATTTTTCCAATCCTCTCTCCCTTCTTCCGACAAGAAAGGGTCTTTTATAAGCATGACAACAATCCCATAATACTTGGGCAGTTTTAACACAATAAACCATGTTAAGCAGACAAAATTGGGCTAGAATGATATATGTAAACATCCCTACAATTATGGCAAAACTCATTTTAAACTATACGTTTAACTCAGCGGTATGACTATCAGCATTCCCCATAATCGGCGGACAAACCCAACACACATACATCAGGCGCTCTACGGACCCGTCAAGATTATTAAATATAATGCGTATAATATTGGTTCTGAAAGTCCCCATCGCAAATCACAATCAACACTTTCCATCGGCGTATCAACCCAAAGCATTGCAATAACAATGGACCCGCCACAATTATTAAACATAATTCATAGAATATCGGGTCCGAAGCCCATCACAAATCGCAATTGGTGGATCCCATGGTGGTACTCCATATGACTATTCCTACTATCATTTGTGATTGCGATTAGATCGCATCGCAACCTTGGCTCTGCTAGGGGCCAATTCTTTAACACTTGCATTTTGTGATTGCGATATACGATTATCGCATCACAACTTGCCTAGTGCCAATTTTCCTTAAGCCGCTTCTTCCTCTTGATGTGATTTGCGATATGTGGGACCAATGGAATCCTGCCACTTAGTGCTTCCCCATTCGTTGAGACTTTTTCCAAGTCATCTCCTCCTTCCACCTGGGAAAATCAAACATAAAATTTGACTTGCTCTAACTTCTTCATATTAACTTGAATTTAAGTTATGTTCACACCGTTGTGTTAGGTAAACTTGACTCAGGATAGAGTCAAAGTTGACCAGGTTAAACAATGTAAATTGGCTTGTATAAGTATATTAATTTCTAGTCAATCTAAGCCATTCATTAGGCGGATGATCTGACAGTAGAACTTATGTTTAGTTTAGGGTTTTTTGCCCTAGAAGGCAAGTCCTCTCTTTTTATGAGGGCATTGTATTTGAGGCTATGAGATAGATGTGTATTCTGTGTGAGCGAGAAATAGAGAGGTGAGACTGTGAGAGAAGACAGAGGATATTACAGCGGATTTGCTGTAGGTTTGTGTCTCTTCATTTTGCTGGATAATAGAAAGGAAGGACTGGCTGTTTGAGGTGGACGTAGCCCAAACTGGGTGAACCACGTATATCTGTGTCTCTCTTGTTTTGTGTGTTTTGTGTGTTTATATTTCTGCAATATTTTATGTGTTCCATTGCTTCGTAATATATATAATATTCTAACAATTGGTATCAGAGCTAGATATTGGCTTCAAAGGGATTCTTTGATGCCAGGGGTTTATAGTGCGTGATGAGATCAATGCAGTAGATCTCGGTCTGGAAAATAATCGTAGAACAATCATACGTGGAAGAACTTCGAGGAGAATGTGCGGAAGATAGTGCCGTAACTGCCAGGGATCGTAGTGCATTTGCGATATTTACCGGTTTGGAACATGCTGACGAATTGTTCAGGATTCATGCGGCTATTTAAAGAAGGTTGAGAGATACCTTTGGTAATATTAAAATTGTTTCTTTTCTGCTACGTGATGCCACTGCTGCTGGAATCTATGAGGTTCTCTTCAGGCTCACAGTTGAAGTGGTTTGATAGAATTTTTTAAGAAAATCAAATTGAGAGAGGATGGATCAAAATCGCAGCAGCAATAAAAGAAAAATTTAATGAAGTAAAAATTATTGCATGTAAATGGGCATACTAATATAAGACCTGGTAAGGCATGTGTACCCCTCGGTGATCACCGATAAAGTCTGGGTTAGACCTAGGTGATAGGGGGGATGTCGGGTTAACAATACCCCAGGTAAAAACTCTTAGGGGGTAAGAGCTAGAGTGAACGGGATTGTCTCACTTAGCACGATTGGTTGGAGTTAGTCAAGGAACCCCAACTCAAGTTTAAGGGGGGAATTTTTAGGTAAACTTGACATAGGATAGAGTCAAAGTTGACCAGGTTAAACAGTGTTGGTTTTGGGGCATATGGTATTGTGCACCCATGGTATTCTGCACGTGGTATTATATGTAATGGAGCCTATAAAAGGCTGGAGGAACTTCATTGTAATGAAAAGACCTAAAGGTGAGTGGTGAAGGCTTACTTGGTTGGATTGGCCAGGGTTTTGGTCAATGCTAATAAGATCATATTAGGTTGGGTTTTTCCCTAGATTTGGGGTTTTATCGGATAAACATTTGTGTTTATGTGTTTATGGTTGTTGTTGGTTATTTTTATATTTATTCCTCTCAGTAATTATTTATGTTATGTAGTAAATTTCTTAACATGTTGGAATCAGGATGATGAGCACTTTGATCCAATGCTAATTTTATCTAGATTCTGGCACTTTGAGTTTTGAGCCTTATTACCATGCCACTGGTACTTTTTGAAGATCCATGTGGATATATATATATAAACACACACACATAAACACACACATCTTTCTGTCAAGTTGTTTCAGTTCTCCATAGATTATTTCAAGCTTGGCTTGTGGCTTGAGAAACCAGAACCTAGGGGCATCTATGTCGTCAAAATCCCTCAGGGATCGTAGGTGGCTTGGGCCACACTAACCCTTAACATGATTGGATTTTTACCTATGGATTTTTTAATCAATCTCCTTCACTTCACAAAATGACTTAACAATACACCCCATTACCATCTATTCTACACCCCATGGGTTAAATAATGTATTATTTTAAGTTGAAGGAATTTAACTATTCGCAATAATAACTATACTAAATGTATTCATATGGATTAAAAAAAAAACTAAATCTATGATAAAAGAAGATATATGTGTATTTGTATATTCTTGACAATTATGTATCAAAATATTCATTCATGAATAATTCATAAACACCAAAATTTATACAATGTTATTATGAGCCTTTCGGAATATTTTACAAAACACTTATAAGTTGGAGATTTTGTATATATATGATTTGTGCCATACAATGTTGTAATGCATTCACATTGCTAATTTTTGTTGTGAAAGGGAAAACAAAGAATTATATTGTTTGAAAGGGAAAACCAATTTATTGAGCATTTGTTGTTAAAAGAAATAGTGAATTTTCCTTTCTAACAAATACGAATAGCATCAATATCCATGGATAAGATCATATTCTATGTTTTTTCAAATGCATATATATTTAACTTATATGTTAATTATTTTTATAACTAATACTAATAGTAATTAAAAATAAATTTATAATTATGCGTAGTTAGGATTTTCTATTTTGGAAAAGGGATTCTAGAATTTTAACTTATTTATCAATAATTATTAGGTTGACAGTAGGGAAAATTCATAAAAGTGTACATAAAACATAGGTTGAAATTTAATTTCAAATTAGTTATGCCATTTTTTAAATTTAAATTAAATTGATTAATTAGGAAAAAATCGCATATGGACAAGTGTCATATGAAATGAGTTATGGTTTTTGGACATGTGGTATTGATAAGGCATATTATTGGCCCCATTGTATTGTAACAAAACCTATTTACAAATTAATAATATCCAAAATGAAGTGTGTGTATGTGTTTTATGCTTATTATGGATTCATGCTTACCTGTGTGTATTAGCCATTCAAATTATATGGCTACACTAGTTTTACCTCAGTCAACCTTATATATTCACAATAATATTATCAATTTAAATATTAAATAATCATGTTAAACTAATAATTATATGTTTATATACATGTATTTGCATATGCACAAATAGAAAATTTAAGTTAGAGGATGGGTATATTACATTTTCACTATTGGCCATATAGCAGGATCAACAAGTCCTCACATGGCCTACAAGGCACAAATGGATTTTTCAGTATGATTATTAGAGATGACAATGTGAAATTGGTGTGAAGGTGTTGATGGGATTTTCAATTACCTTTATTACTATGCATAAATACAACCAAAATTCTTTTCATTTAATTCTCAATATGAGGTTTTATGGAACATTTGAATTGTCATGCATCATATGTGTTAGTAGAATAGAAATTTTAGTAACATAAATGAGTGTCATTGGAAAAGATATTTGGATTCTTTCACAAGTAACCAAAGGAAATATATGAAATCCCTTTTATTTAGTCTAACTTACCTTTTCCTAATTTAAATTGTTACCATAATGCTAGCATGGTCACAGGGGCAATAACTAGCTAATACAATGTGTTTTAAACATTATGATTATCAAATGAAGTAGAGGGAAACCTTTTGGAACTCCAATGTTTGATGGAGGTTTCTTGCTTTGAAAGCCTTGAACTCATCCCAAAAATTAAAAGCTAAATTTAATGAATTATCACTTGTAGACCTAATTGAGCCAACTACATGAAAATCTACATGAAAATTATTGGACCAAAGTACAAATTATAATATGTATGAGGTTAGAATATTTCATTGTTCATAGTAGGAGATTGCAAAGGAAGCACAATGAAATCATCTTTCATACATTTGCACTTCACACAATGAAATTAACTCAATTAAAAATAAAACATTAAAACCTATAACTTCTTAAGTGACAGCAAATTTAAGTCCCCACAAAATTAATACATCAATTTCACTGCGATGTATAGAGGAATCTTTCATTGAGCAGGGTGCAGAGGTGAATTTGTGTGGAAGAAACACAACCAAAGCCTGCTCCACATCTCTACACTTCAAGAAAATAAATTTTCTATTTATTATGAAATATATTTTATAGATTCCTGGCCAAAGTTATAAAACAAATGTGTAAATACCGTTGTGGAATATAAGCTATGAATATTTTTCAATAGATGTCTAGGACTTCCTTTATCCAATTTCTTTATAGATGGTCTTTAATTGCTAGACATATGTCGAGTAGAATAATATCGAGATCATGGATTTTGTTCATCTATTGTAGAAGTATTTTTTTGTTTCTAAAAGTTGTAGTCAAAATATTATTAATCTATAGTGTTTTAGTTGACATCGTTAAGGAGGTTCCCTAAGAAGATTCCATTGTAAGGAGTGCATAAGAAGCACCAAAAAATGGATATTATGCTTCACTTAAAAGTGATCATGATATTAACTCATGAGTAATATTTTCAAAGAACCAGATAGGTCTAGGATTTGATCACTTAATGTAATAATAAATGTAAGATAACCCACCTACAATTTTTAAATCAAAAAGATGATTTTGAACCTATGGATTCCAATGTTCGTGAAATGCACTCAGCATGAGACAAAGTACATAAAAATCATTGAGCCAAAGTACAAATTAAATCGACAATAGGAACATTGATGCAAAAAATTACAAATTAGTATTAATTACAATAGAAGAAGCTTTGATTGTGTGGATTGTGAGAGTGTGAAGGAAGTATAATGAAGCCTTCATTCACATTTCCATTTTCTGCATAATGAAATTAACTCAATACTAGACATATAACATCTTTCAAAATTTAAGATATTAAAAAATACAACATATTTCAAGCTTTATAGTAAACAAAGGCTTAACTATTAGAAAATTTAAGATGTTTCAATGTTTTTTTGGAAAATTGGCAAATCAACATGTAGTCAGGAATGGGAAGTGTTTCCACATACAAAAACTTGTTTCTATCAAACAGATCCATCTGACATTGACATAGTAGTGGGTACCAACCCAACCATCAACTTGCTTCATAGTACAAATAAATACCCATGTGTCTGAACAATATTTATTTGTGGTTTTCCTTGCACGCTTTTCAACCTAGAATTATTGTTGGCAACCTATACACTAGCTGTCATTATCACAAAGAATTCAAATTTAATTTAGCTTGTAAATTTCTGACACTTAGGATACATACATCAATGATATTAAGGCAAGAACAAAGTGTGAAGTAAATGAAGAAGATGGTTTTGCAATTTCAAGGTTTATTTCCATTACTTCCCATAAATTTTGGCTTTGATATCTTGAATTGCTATATATTAAGAGTGTCTGGCATAATATATTTCACATGCCAAATAGTAATAGATGGTCATTATTTAGCGTATTGAGAAATCTATAGTTAAATGACATTGAAAGCGTTACTAATTGAGAGAATAATTTTAAAGTACAAAGTAGAAATGGCTAGTAGAGGAAGGAAAGAAGCTATTTGAACTAATATGATTAACTCACTTGCTCTTATTGATGAGAAATTTCAGTGTTCATCTACATATGATCAATATGTGAACTTGTTAATGGAAGAGAAGAATAACAATAAGATTTGGTCTAGTGGATTGGTGAACGTTGCATGTTTTCCAAAAGTGTTTTATTTAGGAGAAACCGTTTATTTGTATGCAAACAATTTTGATTCAAACATAAGAAAAAGTATGCTAGCAGTGAATAAGACCCCAATTACACTAACACACAAGGCATTCATATGGATATTCAATCTACCAGAACTAGATATGTCCTTAAAATTTTCAAAAGAAAATAGTTTTATGGAGTCATAAGTAGATAGGATGAACATTATTTGAGAATTAATTTCGCCAACTTCCTAGGTTCCTTCTTATACTTCTATTATATATATTTCTTTGTTTAGACAAATTTTTTAGAGACTTCTATTTCTTTTGTACTGTTATGATGGGACAAGAAACTATAGTGAATGTCTGAAATTCCATTCTCTACCTGCCCTATTGCTCATATAGAAGAGATTTCTTATTTGACTGGGTTGATATTATTTCAAATGAATTAGCTTTTCAGTTAATCAATTTTTCAAAGAATAATAGATTAGCTATGATGGCATACCTCAAAAAAACCCTTGTCCTGAGCCATGTCTTTCATGACTTACCTCAGAAATCTAAATTCAATTCCAACAAAGAACTGACACAATTTTGGTATCCCATACGATGGAAGCACAAAGTTTCTTTAAATTTTTGTCTAATCCAAGATGTGTTTGTAAAGCATATCATTTACATGATAATGGGACAAGATCCCCATCGAATATCTATGCAAGCCCAAGTTTTCTTGTGTGGAAAAGGAGTGCATGAATAAAGAGAAAATAATATGGTTATTTGATTTTATGGGTTTAGAGGTAAACCATCATTACCGCTAAAAAATGTTATAGATAGGTATTTTTTTTTCAAAGTATGTAGGAAGTACCACGATTGGTTAGTTATATTTTAATAGGAAAAGAAAAATATATTTATTTCTTTTCCATTGATTACTGGTCAAGTCACTGCGAAGAATGTGGCTCATGTTGCAATGATTATAGAGTCTTGTGTTCTTTTAACTTAAGAGGAGTTGAAGCTTGTCAAGGATTTGATATAGAAAGCCTATTTACTACACACGTGAGTAATGTTCGATACAAAAAACTATTTACAAAATTTACAAAAGAAAGTGAGGAGAGTCATTATGCTATAAGAAAAATTCAAGAACATGTAATGGATACTAAAGAAAATGCTGAAGATGCCAGTGTTAGCACGAAAACAAATTACATGCAAAGAGGCACAAATCCTACATAGAAATCTCCACCTTGTACATCGAATACTAGTCTGACTTCATCATCTAGTCAAAGAAAGAAGAAGGATACTACAAGTTCAAAATTGGTTCATTGTTAGCTATTAGGTGGTGGAGATAATGAGGAGCCTCCTTAGAGATTCATTTTATATAGAACATACATGATTGAATCAACCAAACCCAAAATTTCCCCAAAAATAGGATGCATTGAACAAGCTATGAATGTGGAATTTAATAACACTATACTACCTGATTAGGTTAGTACTTATTTAGTAAAAAATTAGAAAATTATGGAGAAAATTGTTGAAGAAGTCACTGCTTTTTATGTGTTATCTCAATTTTTCTTCATAGTTTTAAAATCAACATTGTAATTTTTTATTATTCAAAAAATGTTAGGACACTGACAGTTGGGTTGTCAATGTTAATTGCAAAATCTTGAATAAAGATGGTGACAGATGGATTATCAGTGCTAGTTTTTAATTTTCTTGAATAAAAAGCACTGACAACTAGAGCATCAATGCCAATTGTAAAATTTAAATTTTCTATGTCAAATTGAAAGTGCTTACAGATTCCACATTAGCGAAGGAACGTGCACTTGATCAAGCGAGTGCTGACAATTAATCTGTCATCGACAAAAATCTGTTTTACTCTGTTTTTTCCTATAAAACACAATAACTTTGGGCACAAAGTCTGAAAAAATGGAAACAAAATACTAAAAAACACTTTCATTTTTTATACAGGTGTAATGGTTTGAGATATTCGAAGGAATATTTGAGGCCTATTTTTCTAGATTTTTCAATTCAATTTTTTCTAGTTTTTATCACTGTTGTAAAAATCAGCTTCTGAACAACTATGGATGGATTGTTTGAAAATGCAAGGAGGTTTTTGGAGGGAACGTACCAATTAACAAACAATTCTTTTATTTTTTTTACACATATATCATTGTTTGAGAGTTTCAAATGGATATTTGAAGCCTATTTTTTAGGAATTTGCCATATTTTTTCTCTATTTTTAGAGGAAAACGCCCAATCAGTTGGAGAGGCACCTCATTAATTCGTCTTGGAATCAGATCTTTTATATTATTTATTATTTGATTTAGTATTATATATATATATATATATATTATAATATAATATATATATATATATATATTATATATACTATGTGTGTTGTGTGTGTGTATGTATATAGTATATGTTATAATATATATATATATATATATATATAATATATATATATATATTATATATATATATATATATATATATTATAATATATATATATATGAGAGAGGTTTGAGATCCATTATTTTTGGATCTTGAACATTTTGTAAGTGGTCTATAAAGACTATCCTTTCGGTAATGTACAGTGTTGGAATTTTTTTGCAGAAACCTTGCATAGTGTGTATAATTTTGACATTAATAGAAGTTGTTGTGATCAATATTATTAGTCAAAATTTACAAAGATTCATGTATGGTAAGTTTCCTATCAGTTTTTCTAGTGTATTCTTTTTCTTCTAGTTCACAATCTAATTCATAAGTCTTCTACATTTGGAATTAATTGATTACATTTAAAATTTGTTTGTAAGCTCATATTTATATTTTCCAAATTGATTCTATGTTTTCAACTTAGATATTATTCATAGAAATCACTAAGTTTCTTTATATCTAATATTTATTCCCATTGCCTTATTTCATAACTTAATGATGATTGTCTAAGATATGTAATGTTATCTTGCCTCTATTTTTTATGTTCATATAGCCTGTAGCTAGTAATTTTTATTGTCAAGAAACTCCATTTCCCAATGGTCCCAGTCTATCTTCCTTTCAAACAAAGTTCATGTGTTATTAACTAAATCTGGCTATTGAACTAGATTTCCTACTGCTTAGTGATAGTGAATGGTAGAGTTTAAAGGAGACATCCCTCTCCAGATTGAAGGGCCAACTTTCAATCTAAAAAGGTTAGAGGTTACCTTAGTTTTTCTCTCAAAAACCGTGGTTTTTTCTAAGTGCTAAAATTTTGGTGTTGTTTCTAGGGAGAAAAGGTGAAATTTCCCTAGGAGAACATCAAGTTCTAGATCTAATTGTTGATGGTGAACCATTTTCAGACATAAGCAAGTTGTGTTTCATTCATCTGCAACTCCATTCTCAAACAATCCAGAGTCCATAACTTTCATGGTGACTCCATTGTCCAAAGATTCAGTGGCCTGAAGATTTTCTTGGCAAACCCACTGCTTCAATATGGATCATGTTTCTACAAGGTGTGCTCCAATGAATTGCTCTCACATTCCTAGTTTTCCAAATCATATTCCACGCATAGATTGGCAAACATATCTGACAAGATTTAAAGGGAAGGACAATGATGATGCTTCTCTTCATTTGATTAGATTTCATATGCATGTACGAAATCTTGGATTTAAGTTGCATGAGGATTATTTGATGAAAATGTTTATGGTTTCTTTGGAGGGAAATGAAAATTTTGGTATGAGAGGTTTACCCCTGGTAGCTTGTATTCGCTTGAAGATTTTCATTCAATATTTTATGAGCATTTTAAAGAGCATTATTTCTCCTTGTTGTTGGTCGAAAAATGTTGTGCACATGTTGAATTATTTATTAACATTTGGAAAACATGTACGGTGATGAGGAGATGATGGATGAATAGATTCTAGAAGTTTTTCATGAAACCCCTTTTCAACATCATGAACAAAATTTGAAAGTTAGTTCTCATACTTAGGAGATTTTTCAGCAAACACGATTTTATCCCTTGGATGAAAACAAAACTAATCACGATCTTAGTGAGCATAGTCATGTTACTTTTTCTATAGGTGATAAAGATATGAAACACGTTAATCAATTTTCTTCGGATCATGAGTGTGAGGATGACCATTCAAAATGTTTCTCAGCTCATTCATTTTTAGAATCATTATGTGAAAATCAAGGTATTGTCATTAATGCATTTAAGCCTTCCAATACTTTTTCAAGCCACTTACCCAAGTAAATAGTGAGTTTATTTTAAATGAAGAAGTCATGCTTACATGTAGTAGTCTGGTTTTAGAACTCAATATAGAAAATGACAAAGAAATTGTTTGTGTTGATTCATTTGAAAAGCAAGATGTGTTTTCCTTTGAAGGACACGAGGGTTCATTTTCAAATGTTCTCAAACACATAAGACTATTTGTTCATCTAACTTTATTAAAGAATATATGAATCCTGTCCTTTTTATGGATGATGAGAATGATGAACGATTTGTCACCATTTTATTCGAGGGTGATCAGTTTCAACAGATAGATAAACCAATGGTTCAAAATGAGGTTTTTTTTCTTTCTTTTAACTATCAACAAGAGCTAATGTTTCACTTTTTTTATGATCCTTTGACGAACTTGTTACAATCGTAATAAAAGGTGGAGTTTGTTTTATTTTCTAGAAGAGGTTTTGGATTCAGGTTTCATTTTGAATTGCAAGCATTTACATTTTTTTGTTTGCTTATGGAGGGTGTGAGCAAAATTCCAGTAAGTAGTCATCTCATTTCATGGTTGCACTAGAAATTTTGTATCACCTAACTGGGAAGATTCAACAATTTAGAGTAGGATGTATTGAATAAGCTTGCATGTAAAGATTTAGACTCCAATTTGTACGAAGGACTGACATTTCAATTTTTCATTTTTCAATAGTTGGTTTTCACGTTACAATAGAGTTCGAGTGTAGATTGAACTACATTAACAAGTGATTTCAAGGATTTAGATTTTGTTTTGTAGTTTCCATTTGGATTTCAATGTGTAAAGAAATGGATTGCATTATCGGGTTAGTTTTAACCAAAAAAGTGATAGGTCTAAGAATGAGTAGGTTTTAGAGCTTGGGATTGGCCAAATGGATCAGGAACTAGAGTAGCAAGTTCTTTGTTACCTCATAGGGAGGACATAATTCCCACTAGAGCCAGCTAGTATCTCAATCTTCCTTCATAGTTTTAAAAGCAACATTGTAATATTTTATTATTTGCAAATTTTTAGGGAGCTAACACTTGGGTTGTCAGCGCCAATTGAAAAATGTTGAATAAAGGCACTAACAGATGGATTATCAGCACCAATTGTTAAATTTGTTCAATTAAAAGGAGTTAACAACTGGAGTATTAGTGTCAATTAATAATTTATTTTTTATGTCAAAATCAAAGTGCAACATTATTCACATTAATGAAGGAGTTGATACTTTGATCAATGAGTGTTGACAATTAAACCGTTAGCGACAAAAACCTGTTTTTACTCTATTTTTTCCTGTAAAACACTATAACTTTGGGCACATATTCCGAATAAATTGAAACAAAATTTTGAAAACTGCTTGGTGTAATGGTTTGAGAGATTCAAAGGAATCATTGAGGCCTCTTTTTCAAGATTTTGCAATTCAGTTTTCCTATTTTAATCACTATTTTAAAAATCAGTTTCCGAACAAATGGTAATGAATTTTTGAAAACCCAAAGAGGTTTTGGACGGAACATACCAATTAAAGAAAACCTATTTCATGTTTTACATAGATACAATGGTTTGAGAGTTTCAAATGGATCTTTGAAGCCTATTTTTCACGAATTCGGCAACATTATTTTTTTCTATTTTTAGAAAAAATTGCCCAATCATTTGGAGAGCCATCTCATCAATTAGACTTGGGGTCAGATATTATCTCCTTGATTATTTGATTTAGCAATATATAGATAGATGAAGAGATTTGAGATCCATTATTTTTGGATCTTGAACAATTTGTAAGTAGTCTATAGAGATTATCATTTCTATAATGTACAGGGTTGGAATTTTTTGTAGAAACCTTGCATAGTGTGTATACTTTTAACAGTAATAGAAGTTTATATGATTAGTATTGTTTGTCCAAATTTATGGAGATTCATGTTTGATAAGTTTCCTGCTAATTTTTTGGTGTATTCTTTTTCTTCTAGTTCACAATATGATTCATAAGTCTTCTACATTTCGAATTAAGTGATTAGATTTGAACTTTGTCTATAAGCTCATATTTATATTTTCCAAATTTCTTTTATGTTTTCAACTTAGATATCATTCACATAAATCACTAAGTTTCTCTATTTTTTATATTTATTCCTACTTCCTTCTTTCATAACTTAATGATGATTGTCTAAGAGACCTACTGTTATCTCACCTCTATTTTTTATGTTCATATAGCCTGTAGCTAGCAATTTTATTGTCAAGAGACTCCATTTCTTAATGGTCTCTGTCTATATTCATTCCAGACAAATTTCATGTGTTACCAGCTAAATCTTTCCAATGAGCTAAATTTCTTGCTGCTTAGTGATAGTGAGTGGGAGAGTTTAAAGGAGAGATCCCTCTCCAGATTGAAGGGCCAACTTTCAATATAAAGAGGTTAGAGGTTACCTTAGTTTTTTCCTTCTACGTCAAAGGTTTTTCTAAGTGCTAATAAGATGATCAACCTGCCACATTGAAACATGCAAACTATAACAAGAGTAGTAAAAAAATTGAGAATTAAAAAAGTAAAGGTTCATAATAGAAAATCTATTGATAAAGTAGAAATGGATGTTGACGTGTGTAGGGTTGTAGCCATCAAACTCATGAAATTGAATCAAGCTATTGGTAACACACTTGCAGAGTCTAAGTAGAGATTTTGATACTGAAAGAAAGAATAAAAGAGACAAAAGGCACTCTAAATCCAGGTCCTTTGTTAATGACTCCACTAGTAATACAAACACCACCATAGGTAATTTCTATTCTTAACACATCCCATATTTATAATAAATCTATCAAATTCCTCAACAAAGTGAAGTCTTATATTATCACCAATGTATGAAAAATATTGGAAATTATTGAACATGCATGTAAAGCAACATCCAATCTGCAATGTTTATCATAAGAAATTAAGTCATTTTTTGATTTGGTTAAAAGTAATATTAAGGAAGACAAGAATTTCATTGACAATGAAGTACTTATTTTTAGTTAAAGACTTGCTTTGTTGTCTGATCTAGACAAAAAAAACATAGGACATCCAAATGATAATAGAATGAAGCATGTTAAATTTGCATGGTCTAAAAGAATCAGGACATTGGAAAATATCATTTCTAAGTGTGAAAGCATATAAACTAGAAGAGGTGATTCCTTTCTCAAGGTCGTAAAGATTGTTTAGGATCCACATGGTCCATGCATCACATGTGATTCTAAATTAATTTTGAGAGACACACTGATGGATGAATTGGAGAAGCTAAAGAGTTAAAGGAAAGAGAGTTTGATGATATAACTAATTTTCCTATAGAAGAAATTAGCAAATGGCTAATTACTTTTGCTGGTATTAATGAAGACTAGTTTGTCTTAGCCACTCAATTGCAAAAAAGTGGCTATGGAAATTGAGAAGCATATATTTAATTAACATCTCAAGCTAGAGATTACAGTCACTTCAATGAATGATCTCATTAAAAATATGTTGGATAAATTCCTTAAAGAATTCATGGATTTGAAAAATAGCTAACAATAAAGAAATCATGATCTATGCATTCACGTATTGTGAGTGCTCTTAAATCTTGGGACAATCTTTTTTATATTTACTAGTATTTAATTATTTAGATTTGTCAGTTGTGTTGTTATGACCTAAGCTAATTTCTAGATGCACTTTCTTATTTTCCCTTGCTGTTAACTTTTTCCGTATTATGGTTCATAAGAGCCCAATCGTAGTCCCCATTGGGATGAATGAATTTACTTTTGTGATTAACTAGTAGGATTATAAGAGTGCTTTAGACACCAAACATAAATGTATGTCCAATTACATAATCCATTCCATATGCACATGGCTTCCCTTTACCAAATACCTTTGTTTCATATTTAAATTACAACTTATTATGTTTACTCAATTTATTAGAGAACAATTATTGCTAAATTATTTTAGAATGTAGGAACAAATAGTTAAAGAGAGAACATGTATGAATTATATGGCGAATGAACTAGTGAGCTAAGTTGTTGAACATTCTCTGATATAAATGACCTCATTCGTAACTCATGGTACTAAATGTTTTTCATAATATCTTGTATGAGTTTGAATTATGTGGAATTTCTCAAAAACATTAATAGAACATAATTTTTTGAGAATATTATTTTAACTTTTATATTATATATAATATTCTATTGTAATCACAATGAAAATGAATTCTTGAGAAGAGTTTTGGATTTCAGATATATGTTCTATCTATAGTATTCATTTTAATCATAGCTATGATGATTGGAATTTTAATATTGATATCGTCCTTATTGTTGTAGCAGTGTTGCTTACTATTCAAGACTTATGTTTTGAGCTCTTATATTAAATCTAAATGTGTGTTATCAATTAGAATGAAAATAACTTTTGAAAATAGTTTTGGATATCATACATATATATCCTAAGAATACAAGGCTAACAAACTGATGCTCAATAAAAAAATTCAATGAAAACACATAATGTGTGATGATTTTTATTATTTTCATTATTAAAATTTTGTAGTTCTATTTACTACGAAGTTCAAAATATGTTATATGTTTGAATCTTTTAAACTTGTGTGATGTGGAAATGTAAAAAAAGGATTTCATTGTGCTTCTCTTATACCTACACACTCTCAATAATGAAAGCTTCTTCTACATCTCGAAATGAAATTTATATATTAATTTTGCGCGAGTTGAATTTATGGATATACACTTGCTTGATACATAATATTGCTTGAAATTTGTCTCACTTCCATTTAATATTATGTCTTTATTACTTGGTGCAAATTCCTCTACATTGCAGTAAATATTCTTCACTACAGGTTCTCGTACTAGTCGATAAAAATCCAATGAAAATACGTAATGTACAACAACTTTTATTATTCATTTATCAAATTAAATGTTTCAATATTAAGAATAATGAAAGGTTCCTCTATACTCCACACAATAAAAGATTCATTCCCCCTCCACACATTATGTGATGAAACCATTGACCCCATATGAAAATTTGTGATAAAAAAATATGAAAATCTCATCTTTGATGGGGCTTAGAAAATTCACCATGCTCACTCTTGCTTTTGGTGTATTTTTTTTAGTGTTTCGATAAATTATTTTGAATTTCCATTTAAATTTAAGGATTTTTTTATTCATAAATAATTCTTAAAGTTTCAAACCTATATTAAACTGACCACAAAAGAATGTTCTAGTAACTATATGCATTTTTAAACATGTTTTTGTTCCTTTTCTATGTCATTTTTTATGAAATTTAGTTCAAGAAAAAATAATATTTTCCATAATGTTGATACATTATGTGGAGTTTGGAGAATGATATGTTTTAATATTTTATTTTTGATTGATTTAATTTCATTGAGTAAAGATTTTCAATTTTTGGTGTGAAAAATAAAGAATTTGTAGAACATGCATATGTGTAAGAAGAAGCAGGTGCAAAAGAAGCAAAATGAAATCTTCCTCTAGACTCCACACAATAAAATCTTCATCCCCATCTCTGCAATTCATACAATAAAATCATTCACCACACCTTTTCACTTTGCACACTAAAATATTCCTTCCCATCTTTGCACTTTGTACAATGAAATCGTTCGCCAAACCTCAAAACTTCACACAATGAAATCTTCCTCTGAATCTTAGAGTGAATTCGAGGAAACTGTTGTGTATGTATTAGGGTTTGGATTTCATTGTGTGAAGTGTAAAGGTGTAGAGGAAGATTTCATTCATTCTTCCTGTGCATATCAGAGTGAATTCGGGGAAACTGCTAAAACAATTGAAAAGTTTGTGTATCTTAGGATTTGGATTTCATTGTGTGGACTATGTAGGTATGAAATAATCTTTCATTCTGCTTCTATATTTGCAAATGACCACATTTTCACACTCTACACAATGAAAGCTTCTTTTTCTCCCTAGAGTGAACTTGATATATTAAGTTTGTGGAACTTAAATTTCCCAGTATGAACTTTCTTCTCACCTTCATTTAATCCAATTCCTTTATATGTATTTTAGATATTTTGTTTTTGTAAATAAGATAAAATATATTACTTGGTAAACTGAAAGATAACAAAATTTGGGTTGTGTGGGAGAGAGAACCCAGCACAAGACCTAACTGAATTCCTTCTGATGGCCATATAATTATCTTTTTACAGTACGACCATGACAAAATAGGGTTCTGAGTACATAGGTGGAAACTGAGAGGTGCGCTCTTTACAACATTCTCAAAATTGAGAGTATAGAAGCAAAGAAAAGAGAAGAAACCCTTACCACGGCTGAATAAGTAGCTACATTTTTCCTCCACAATAGAAATCCTTTCACGAAGGAACAAGAACATAAATAAAGGAAGAAAAATAAGGAATGAAGCCAACAACATCAGTCCTAGTTGGTGGTGACCAGATCCTCATCTAGATGAATGGGAGTCTCCTGAGAGCTTCCCTCCTGCTGTGTGGTGTTCTATCGACTCATTGAGGCCCCAACGTCCTCTTTCTTGATGCTAGGGGATCCTTCAGTAGTTGAATGGACCTTCTTTGTCAACTTATTCTTGATAACAGTGTAATGCAGAGCGTCCCGAGTGATGAATATGTAGTGGTAGATGGCTTCTACATACATCACAAACTTTTTAGTAAGTTGTTCAATCTTTGTTTCTAGAGCCTTGGTGCGCTCAACTTATTCCTACATTGCTAGCCCCATGATGGTTTTCATTTTCCACCATGTTTCGATAGTACGCACGTATAGGTTTTTGCGCACTGGGGTGAAAGAAGCATCTAAAATCCAGGCAAAGTCGGCATCAACCTCCCCAGTAGAGACCTCTCTACAAAGAACATTTGCTTGGGCTTCTAAATCTGAAATTCGATGCTGAGTTTATGGATTAACTTCGGCACCATGAGAGAAGAAGAAGGGTTGAAGAGTGAGGGGAACCAGAGAGCAAAGGACTAACAAAGAGAAATAATGGTAGAGGGAAGAATGAGGGGGAGAAGAGGGAGGGGTAAATTTATAGAAACTGGATGATGGAGGGAGGCCGAAATAAGGGAGAAGGAGTGGGAAGGGGAAGCATGCGAAGATCTGATCAAGGGTGGTGGAGGAATGAAGGAGCAGAGAGGATGTGACTATGAGGTGACAATCACACAAGGGAGAGGGTAGGTGGCATCGCAGGCTCGAGCACCTTTAACTTGTCCTTCCAACTGAGTAGAGAATCGACATTGAAATGATGATTGGAACGTGAATAGTTATTGTTTAGCAGAGTGGTTATCTTCATCATTGATTGATTCACAATAATGAAAGAGTTCACCATCCTCTAATTCTTTCCACACTCGGGACTTCAGGCGTAGGGTACCAGCTGTAATCTCATTCGCCAGTTTATCTACGAGTTTATTTCCCTTCCTTATGATTGCTTGAAAGTGGATCCTCCCATGCTATCAATTACCTACTTAATCCATTATATTATTTTGTTTAGGCACCAGGTTGACGAGATTTTGTCCAGCCTGATGCCCTATTGAAGTTTTTTGTCGATTTGGGTGGCCAATGCAAAATCTCTGTCAACTATCAGAGGACTGAGATTTAGGTTGTGTGTTGTGGTGATTCCATTTTCCAAGGCATGAAGTTCTAGCGCATTATTTATGGCTTAGCCTATATTGCCCTCATATATCCAGATTATCTCTCCTTTAGAGTTTTTGAAGACTCCTCCAAAATTGGCTAGGCCCGGATTCCCTTTAGCTACGCCATCATAGTTGAGCTTGAAGGTCCCCTTCTCTGGCAGCCGCCAGATGTTATTTTTATTTTCAAGCCTGGGGAGGGGGGTGACATCGCAAACCTTGATCTGAAGGAGTTCCAGCATTGAGAGAATTCTCACTTCGAAGAAGGTGGGAGGGGATTTGACAAGAATCTGAGTGGGTAGAGAGGTCATTGTTTCCCAAAGCACATTTTTGATATTCGAGATAATGATTTCCTCCTTAGTGGAGATGCCACAAAAGATTCTTGTGTTGCACCCCTTCCACAGAGGCCAATAGATTAGACCAAGAATTAAATTCCATGCATGGTTAACCAGAGGATGTGGGGAGAAGATAGTTCTCTAGTTCGCAATGGTACTTTGAATAGAAAAGGGGTCATGATCAGAGTTGTTAAAGACCAGAGAAATCCATTTCCATAAATTTGACGTGAAAGGGCAGAAATTTAATAGATAATTGTGGGTTTCTTCTTCTTGCTGGCAGAGGGGGAATCTCAAAGGGCCAATAAATCCTTTTATTCTAAGATTGTCCCACGTTAAATATTTTCTATGCATGACTAACCATAGAAAGGTAGAAATCTTCGGCTAGTGCTTCTTGTCCCAGATTGCATTGTACTTCGGTTCTGGTTGAAGTTGATTATGCTTGGCTATGTCTCTATAGGCTTCTCTTAATATGAAGTGTCTAGCTGATTTTTTTGCCCATCTAAGTTTGTCTTCAACAAAGTCAAGGAGGATTTGTCTTTTGTGTAATTCTGAAGATAGGTCTGCCTAGGTTTGGGGGTTCACATGGGGAGTCCATTGCTCTTGTTTCATCCAAATTCTCCATTTTTCATTTTCTTCACTTTTTTTCTAGTACTAGCTAACTTTGATCTTCCCTTTCCTTTGCATTTCAGCCTTTATTTGGCGATGATGATCTCGATCAAGTTCTGGCCTTTGTTACCAGGCATCCTCCCAAAAAAGAGCCTTGTTCTCATTTCCTATTTCCCAGAAACTATGTTTTTGAATGATGTCCCTGTTCTCCCACGCTTGATTCCAAATGACTAAACCTTTGATATTTCCATTAAGCCTGATGATTTTCTCTTGCATTAGGGAACGGGTGTACTTTGCTTTCCATAGGATTCTCCAAGGGGAATTGGGTTTTTCAATCCATCTCCATAAGATTTTGGCTCCCAGGGCCTTTCCCAGGAGGTCTTTGTCCCTAAGACTGAGACCACCATCTTTTTTGGGTTTGCAGATTTTATCCCATGCTACCAGAGCCCATTTCTGTTTGACCTATGCACCTCCACATAAGAATTTCCTCTAAAGGTTTCTTTGTTTGTTTGAAATCACTTTTAGGGCCACCAGAGCCGAGTACAAATAAAGTGGGATGGCCTGTAAAACATATTTAACCAAGATAAGATGACCTGCCAAATTGAGAGATCTGAAGGTTCAGTTGGCAATTCTTTTCTCCATCTTGTTAATCAGGTTCTCCCAAGTGGCCTAGGAGAGAGGCCTATATATAAGGGGAACACCAAGGTAAGCGAGGGGAGAGAATTGATGGGAATGGCTAGGAGTCTGGCGATGTTTTTGCAAATGGGAAATAGAGTGTTTAAGAAGAACAACAACGATTTCAAGGGGTTGATGGAGGTACCAGAAGCAGTAGAGAAGTTTGATAGGATGGACATTAAATAGGTAGGTTGTTTGATAGATGGGAGGCCCATGAAAAGGGTATCATCCCCAATTTTTTGGTGCATTGAAGGGGGGGTAGAGGCATGGGGTTGGAGACCAGAGAGCTTATTTTCATGCAAGGAAGCAGAGATAGAGTGGCTTAGCCCTTTTTCCATTATAACAAAGAGGAAGGGAGAGATTGGATCCCCTTGCTTGATACCCCTAGAAGGATTAAAGGGTTGCGAAGGTGATCCATTCACGAGGATGGAGAAGAAATCTCTCGACACCATAGCCATGATCCACTTGATGCTTTCTTTGTTGAACCCAAACACATCCACGACTTGTCTCATATAGTTCCAACTGATTTTGTCAAAGGGTTTGGACATGTCTAGCCAAATCATCATACCAGGTTTTTTGGGGGATTTAAGAGAGTGGATAAGCTCATGAGAGAGGATGATACTATCCATTATTTTCCTCCCTTCAACACAGCCGGACTATTGGTGGGAGATGAGGGGAGGGAGGATGACTTTTATTTGATTGGAAAGAACTTTGGAGATTATTTTGTATATGAAATTACAGAGGGATATGGGCCTAAATTTGTCTGGGGAATCCAAAAAGATTCCCTTGGGAATCAGAATCAGGAAAGTAGAGTTAAGGGCTTTAAGGACATACTTTTGAATGCAAGATTCCTCCACCAAGACATGTACTTCCAAAGCTATGATAGGCCAACAAGCTTTGTAGAAATCAATGGTGAAACCATCCAGACCTAGAGCTTTGCCATTGGGCATTCCCATGACCACATCTTCAACTTCCTAGAGGGATACTTTCCTTAGGAGCATTTTTTATGGTCCTCTGTGAGGATTTTGGGGATATTCTTGGTGATATTTTTGATGTCCTGATCCTGGTCATTCCTTGGCTCTTTGAGAAGAAAGCTGAAATAGTGGTTGAGCTCTGTTTCCAACTCCTCTTGAGAGTGAATGAGATAACCATATTGATTCTTCAAATGCAGAATTTTGTTTTTCCTCCTGTGTTATATCATTGTTTTATGGAAAAAGGTTGTGTTCCTTTCCCCACATTTCAGCCAATTTATTCTAGATCTTCTTACCACAACTTTTCTTCCTGAATGGCTCTTTCCTCCCAGCTTTGTTGTAGTTGTTGTTCCTATTGCTTATTCTTCTCCATTAGCCCTTCTTCAATTATGTTTTGTTGGAGAAGTTCAAGTTGATGTTCCAAGCTTTTGTTATCCGTGGTGATGTTTCCAAATGTTTCCTTGTTCCATTTTTTGATTTCCTCTTTGATATGTTTTAAAATTGTTGGAAAGTACACATTTTGTTTCCAATTCTGATGGGAATGTAAGTCCACAGTTGTTTCACTTTTTCCATGAAGTCCTAGTGATCCAACCAAAAGGCCTCGAATCTAAAAGGCTTACTTTTTGGACCATTGGAAATTTGAATCTTGAGAGAGATAGGCCAGTGATGAGAGCCTGCTTGCGGTAGGATTCTCATCTTTTTTCCCTAGGAGATAAGATAAGTTGCCTCGAATATAAGGAATCAGTCTAAACGAGAGGCTATTTGATGGTCTCCTCCTGTTATGTTATTCCAAGTGAATAAGCCATTTATAGTGGGAATGTCGATGACATTGAGGTTTTCAATGGTGGTGAGGAACGCCTTAGAGTCCTTATCTAACTTTTGTGTACCTCCTTTCTTCTCAGACAATATAGTTATCATATTAAAGTCACCAGCTATGATTTTGAGAGGGTAGTGAAGAGGGTCAAGGAGATTTGAGATGATTTGGAGCATTTTGATATAGTCTGTCACCTTGTGTGGGGCATAAATATTAGTAATGAAAATGGTCTCGTTGGTACCTATAATTCTCAAGATCACTATTGTGGAATGGTGAGTGGCCAAAGAGGAAATGAGGTCAAATTTATAGTTTTTCCAAAATGTCATTATGCGCCCCACCTTACCTGTAGTTGTGTTAGCCAAGGAGTTGTAAGGCTTGAAGCACGAGTTGTGAAGGAGGGGTGGGTGAGTCAAATCAAATTTTGTTTCTTGAATTAGCAAGATGTCAGGATGATCAGACAAGATTCCTTTTTTAAGATGCATTTTTTCCCAGCATTATTAAGTCCCCTAATATTACAAGAGATGCAATTAATTAAAATGGAGATGGGTATAGAGCCAAATTTTGGCTTGTTGGGGCCTGACCTAGATTCGCGGTTAATTAGCCAAACAAATCCTGGTACTATTGGCTCTTTTGGCAATAGTTCGCGGAGCACGAACTGAGGTCTCACCCAAGGTAGTATGGGGGGGTGCTGGAACCAGGTTTCTGCACACTTGAGATATCTGAGAGGTTGAATTGGTCCAACGGTTAGTCCCTTCGCATAGGATGCTTTGCGCACTTCCCAGCCTACACACCCTGATATACTTGCCTTCGCACAGCCCTAACCAAGGGTTGTGGAGCCTCCGCACTACTAGAGTAGCACTTTTTGCTATTCCCTTAAGTCACACCTGAGATATTAAACTATACAACACATTCATAAGAGTTCGGGTAGAAAATAAACAATACACTTGCAATTTAAAGCCAATCATACATTAAAATAGGAAAAGATACATAGTAATATGGTAAACTTCTCTTTATTAATTCTTCCAATGATTACAAACTCGACCTGTCCTGCGCACTCAACTACAGGGGTCCATGCACTCAGCTGCAAACTATTAGGCCTATACGCACTTAACTGCAGAGCCTTCTCCTACTCTATGACCCAAAGACACTTTACACTTCAAATCAGTCTCTTAGACTCATCATGCTTTCATTCTATTCTCTCTTCCTTATTCTCTACACTTAGAGCCTTGCTCTATTTATACAATCCCATGGTCCACGGACCATGGTTAGGTATATCAAGGCGACATTACATTACAAAAATGAGGGTGGACAACCCTGTGACTCTATTATAACTTTGTGCTCCACGCCCATAATTTGCGAAACTTTTATAAAGGATTTGACCAAAACTTGGGCTTTAAGCCCCAAACCATGCCTTGGGGAGATTCCATGCCCAACAGACCCCCAACACAAACATTGTGACTCACCCTCAAGTCACTCTATCGACATGGAGATCTTCACGCGGAGTCCCTCCAACTTTGCTCGAACTGCTGCAAGGTCAGCAACACACTGAGATGTTGTCGACTGGATCTACTATACGTGTTGTTCCAAGAATGTGGTAGAAAAACTACTTCTCTACATATGTGCTTGTGTCCCCTACATTTGTGCGAGCTTACCTTCAATTTCTGATGTGATTGTGCAGGTCTTGTCGATCCAAGGTTGAACGCCCACCTTCAGGGTTTCTTCCTTGTGTCGTGTCGCGTCCACCTGTTCTTTCAGCACTTTGGCCTGTTGCATGCACGCAGGCCTCTAAGAGACGGCCACCATCTCCGCAGTTACTTTCACGCCGTCATACTGCTGCTGGAGTTCTCACACCTCTGTCTCTAAGCGCTAGATGTTGGGGTCCTCCTGCAGATTCGTGAGGACCTCAAATGACTCCTCCAACATTTTGGTGCAGTCTCTCACTGCACTGGCGATCTCATCCAGTCCAACTGTAATAGCGCTGGCATGCTATTCTCTTACTTTTGGAGGGGTGGATGAGTTCACCTTCAATCGTAGTTCTACGATCTGAAGGTTCAGCTCCAGCTGAACCTTTTTCATTTCCTCCTATGCTTCGTGCACCCCTGCTGCTAGCCTGTGAATGCACACTTCTGCTGGGATGACCAGCTCAGGGATGTTTTGACAAGATTTGTTCAATACTTGTACCAGCTGCCGATTCTACGACACTAATTCGTCGCACTGCAAGCTCAAATTTTCCATGTTGATTTTCTGCTCGCTTAGTACTTGCAACACATGGCTCTCCCTAGCCCATAGTTTTGCAGTAAACCCATCCTACAAAATGTATAATGTCTCCTGTGGGAGTGCATCCATGTTGATTCTGATACCCTTCAATTCGCTAATCATAGGCCTGTCAGCCTCATTTTTTGTCACCACAGCCCCTTCCAGCAATGCTATGGTATTTGTCACCCGAGCATGCAACATCTACTCTATTTCCATTGTCCCAACTGCGAGGCTAGTCGAAAGCGTACCAGCCTGAGGAGTGCACACCTGCAACTCCTACAACTATGCTTTGAGGGCCCCCAACACAATTTAGTTACCCTGCATAAAATTTTGGAGGGCCTCGGAGGTGACATCACGCACTATTTCGTTGATGTCGTGAAGATCACCCTCGATAGGGGTGATCAGGTCAATCGACAACTTCGATGCCTTGAATTTCTTGCATGACCCTGTCCACTCAGTCGGGTATTGATGCTTCAACTATGTGGATGTGGTTTGTAGGTCTGTGCCTCCCTCCTCTTCCTCTGCATCCTGCCAATGCGAAGGTGACTTTTGGCCCTCGTGCACCTTCGCGGCTACCTGCTGCGCTACTGCTGCTACTGCCTTTTTTGTTCAGCTGCTATTTGTGCAGCATCTCACGCCTCCTACACTTCTGCTGCCACTGCCTCCTTCGTTCTCCTTTTTGTTAGCTGCACCATGCGCAATTTGGCCTCCTCTTTCTTCCTTTACACTGCAGTCTTTTCCATTGTTGTGATGTCTTGAGCGCACCACTCCAGCGACCATGTCTCCAGTACATTAAAGATTACATCGTCCATGGATACAAAGGGTAGCTCTCTCCATTGCTTGGTCAAGTCCTTACGTGCTCTGATGTATATGTGGTGAAGGTATACTTTAAACTCTGCAAAACTTTATAGGATGTTGTAGATAGTGGGTAATAACCGTGACTTGTGGTTGACCCCCATTATGAGGTTCATCTCCATGAACACCCAAAATATCTTACTGTCGAAGATCCTTTTCACATCCTTTATGGCCCGAAGTGAAGCGTACTTCACAGCCTCTAGCAGATCCTTATCAATTATGGGGAATTGACTATCCTTCAGCAATTCCCCTTCCACGAGCACTATGGATAGCAGAAGCCATGCATAGTGGAATGTATTGCCTTGTTCTTGAGCTTCATGGCAATTCTCCAAGAATTCCTTGCAGAGGAACTTAGACTAGTTAAACTGGACCCCCTCCACGCACTACTCAGCAGGTGCTACCACTAGCACGGGTACTTCATCCGCACGGCACTTGCGCATAACCTTACCTGCCAATATTTGGGTCACCACTCTTATTGCTTTTTCATTGATGATAGATATGGCACAACCTTGCTTCTTCTTTTCTAGTTTATACTTCTTCTTCATGGCCTCCGCGATGGCCAAGTCACTACTTTTCCCCTCTGAGATATCCGCATGTTCCTCTCCTTTACATGGAAGCTAGGTAATGTGGTGAATCAAATTCTTTGTGATGGGGATGGGCTCCTCTAGCCACAAACACCCACCATGCACCAAGTAGAGCAGCTACCTAATGACAAAAATTGTTATTTGGGGCACAGTGGAAATGTGGTACCCAAAGCAGGTTTAGTAGCCTTGCCTTTTCCATTCCACGCAACCACTTTCGTGGCTCTAATTCTGTAACCCCCACTGTGGTGTTCTTCTTAGGCTTCATGAGCTACGTGGTCTCTAGGTGAGGGAACTTCTCATGGTCAGCGAAGTCCCAATCTTCAAATTTTAAGCTAGGCACCCATCCCGTGTGCGTGCCCTCAAAAATGATGTTGTCTGGGAGGAGTGAGGTCTGGAGAGAGCTCTTGCTCTCGTCAAGATCCCTGGGCACTTTAGTCTTCCCCTTCCATGGGGGGATATAGGCAGGAAACTTTGTTGCGGGGTGCGCAGGCTCAGTTTCCTCCTCCATGCCTTCATCTTCATCTTCTTTGATGATCATGTCCTCTAGGTCTTCCTCCTCCTCATCGGTTTCTACGTTAACAACTTCCCCTTCTCCTCCATTGTAGCCTGGTGTGCAGTGGATTTTGAGGGGACACATGTACAAGAACCATCGCCTATTTGTTTTTCTTTGGTCTTGGTGTGCAAGGTGATTTCGGGATTTCTGCCATAATCTCAGTGCCTTCAAGGGCATCCCCCATAGTCAGGGCCTGTGTGGCCTCTTCAGTGGTCATCTATGTGATATCCATAAATTCCTTAGATGTTGCCATTGTGTTCGACCATAAATCTATTGCTTGCGTATTCAGGGGCTCAATGAACACTCGACACAGGTCAAAAAGGGCTCTGCTTAGGCTACGCGGGGTATACAACTGCTCAATTCACAAATGGCAAAGTGTTGTTTGCTGGGCAGCCCTTTGTAATTTATATCGCCTTTTAAATTTGAATTCGACCATTGTTTCCAAATGGAGATCCTTAATGCTCCCTTGGCGACAGATTTTCCCAAATCTTGCCCATAAATTGCGTCTTAATTGCCTGCCTCCCACTCCATTTGGTCTAAAGTCGAGCATCCCATCGTGAATAGTGACTCCAATGGTCACTTTCAGTCCAATCCACATGGCAACACAACCACCCTTGTGCAGTCGTGGATATTGTGACACTTTGCTTCTGTGCGCAGCTCCAACATTGCGCAGCTCTTGGGCAAAGTAGTTATAGTCCTGCACCTCCTTTCAACTGCCTAGAGTGCTAAGACTATACTTCCCTTGGCTAGTCAGGTGGCCACACCACCTGCATAGGGTGTCATCCGGTCATCCAACACTTTTCCTGGAAAGCACCCACTTTTTATTGTTACTGGTGGCATCATGCACTTTATCATCTACAATGCACCACCCTGGTTGATTCACTTAGTAATGTGCGGTCCAAGCAAAGGCATCATACTGATCAATTCATGGCAATAGTTATCAAACTTGTCAATGTGATCATGCGCACCCTGTCTTATCACCCTGGTCTTCTTATCGAGAAAAGATTCCTTTATCTCATCCTCCAGCTTCTTGACTTCCTCTTCTACCAGAGTGCTTTTCTTCCTTAATCGCACCCCTTCTTTCTCAAGTTCTTGGAGCCTAAAATTTTCCTGTTGGATTTCTTCTTCCAAGGTTCCGTGAACTTTCATATCTACTGGTGTTTTCATGCGCAGACTATGTATTTCATGTGCTATGGGGCTTACAGCCTTCGCTTCATATTCCAGCCTTGGTGGTGCCTGCGCCATTAGGTTCTTGCACGTTGTCCTATAAGCCCATAGAACCACTGGTATGCACAGGTCCCAGTCAGTCTGCTTTGCATTGTGGACCTTGTTCAGTGCTTTGCACACTTTGTTAAAGGCTTCTACATGGATAACCTTCTGCACACTTGGTCTTTCCATACTCCGGGGTTCCAACAGGAGGGTCATTCGTGCCATTGCCTTGCCCGCGCTTGCTTCCTAACCGTGTCTCCTAACATGAAGACTGTGTGTGTCTACGCAAGTTTCGTACCATATGATTGCATCCGTCGGGATAGGTGGGTGTACGAATCATTTTGTCTAGCAATATTGTCTATTAATTACATCTAAGGCTTCCCAAACTGCATGCGCATCATCCTTCTACATTTGCATTAGTCCTCAAAACTTCTTTGGTGCGTAACCCACCACCTCGCAAGCGTAGCTGTTAGGCCCCTATACTACTAGATTAACCCCTTATTGTTATTAGTACAACCCACTTATTATATTGATGTACCCATGTAGTGCCCATATTGTTACTATGGAGCCCCATAGAAGCCCAATATTATTATTATTGTGCCCTTGCATTATTATTGTTATGTAGGCT
>APFE031187064.1:60994-75564 GCA_000404065.3 Pinus taeda
TCGAAGGCCATTAATGTAAACCTGTCGCCGAAAGTGAGAAACTTGCCATTGAGTCATGCAAGCTTCAAAGTACTGAAATAGTTGTTCCTAAGTCAACTTCTTGGATAATGAGCTGATATCAAAAAGAAGTGACCTGTCGTAGGAGGGCCTTAACGAATCCCACATCTATGACATGAAATGAAGCAAATGATTTTCTGGAGGTGAAAATGATTTGATGATACAAGGCTCAGGAATGGCGGTCGTGAAAAATGGAGGGTGAAGGTAGATGAGGCATTAGCTGGGTGGTCAATTCTATGAATGACTTATCTTGAACATATCAGCGACACTGAGATGGATTGGTTGTGTTAACCCCAAAAATGGATGGTATGGAGGACCAATGTTGATGTGACTGGTGCATGGAATAACCCATCCCAACTCGATCATGGTGATGGAGTGAAAGTGTCATGTTCAAGAGCGACCTGCTACCGATGAAGTTCCTCTAGTTTTCTTCCCTTTTTCCCCAGTCATTGTTGACCAGTACCTCTTTATTTTTGTCAAGCTTAAGGAGGATAACATATGTTTGTTCTATAATTTTCCCTTCAGGCAAACCTATCGCTATGTTTTAGCGAGCCTAGTGACAATGAAACTCGCTCTTGTCCAAATGGACAAGTTTGTCGCTATTGCTTTAACGAGTTTAACGACAAGGATAAATCGATCCTTTTCATGTTTAGAGAGTTTGAAAATGGATGGAAAGGAAATTCCAGCAATCCTTTTTCATGGCATAATCCATTAAGTCTGAAAAAGTATAAAATAATACAAAAGGGATGACTTTTCAATCGCTTTAGCTAGCCAAAAAAGACAAGCGCTCGATCTTTTTGTGGAATGATCCCTATGGTCCAAAATATTAAAATGTAGAGGAGGGATGGTGCTTCCCTTTCTTTAACGAGCTGAAAAGGCCAGTAGCTCAGCAATCTCTTCATATTTTACGAGTCTAAAAAGAGCTTAAAAGAGACTTGTTTTTGATGAACGAGTGATGTTTTCGAGTAGCAACTGGTTCCAGGTAAGTTTGAAACTTCTCAAACACAGCAGTGCAAAGAGGGTGGCTAACAGAATCACTCGTCGTAGTTGTTCCTCAAAAGCGTAAACAATCAAGTGGAAGCGTATGATCGGCCAAAAGAACGTAGGTGATGGTAAGAACACAACCAAGGCTTGAAAGGCTGATAGCATGGCAATCACAAAGGTCGTTTACTGAAGGTGGGTTTATTTTTTCATGAGCTTGAACCTTGTGTTAACATATGCTCAGTGGCAGGTTTATTTTTTAACAAGATTGAACCTTGCGAAAACATTTATCATGCCAGTTGTTTTTAAATATGTCTCTCATTAGTAGGTTTATTTTTTAGTTATCTTGCACCATGCGCAACTTTTCTCATTGCCTTTTTATGTACACTTGAAATGACCAAACTATAGAGCTAACTACACTAAACGCTAAAGAACTACTGAGGTTAGGTAGGATAGTTTTGTCTTTCTCCTAGATAAAACATCTACTTTTCTTTGTCTACACACCGCCGACAAAGGTGAATGGTGGATCAGACCACTCACCTAACCTAAGTAGTTGAACTAAAAGCTAAGCTAAAACTACTAGAAGGCTAGAATGAAACTGATTGCTTTTCACTTGCATACAAAGGTTTGCATGCCCCCAAGTATTGAGAAAACGAGAAATTATAGGTTACCTTATGGAAGTCCCTGCATTTAAGCAGGATTGTTTCGTCTGCAGAGTAGACAAAACACTTCCTTCGCTCTGTCCATCAAAATAGACAAAGGTGAATGGTGTGAGCTTCCAATCACATAACGTGCGAGGAGATAACTATTTCAGATTGATCCCATATCCTATACGGAAATGGTGTTTCAGACAGGTCATATAACCTACAAGGAAATTTGTTTCTTCAGCTAGGTTCACCTACCGAAGCAGACCAGGGTGCATGCCCCCTGAGCTTCGTTACATTCATCGGACTACTTGCGGTAATTAGGTGGATGAACCGAAGGTTGAAGAGACATTCTTGATGTAAAGAGACCATTTAGAGATGATGTTTGAGTCATAGCTGTGTTTGAACTGGGAAATGAAAGCTGGTCGATAAGTTTCACCACTCTGCCTTCATGTAGGAAACACATCACTCGAAAGAGTGTGGAAACAATTGCTCCCATGCTGTAAACATAGTCACGCCCAAGGAGTAGATTGTAATCTAGTGGCCCTTGGACTACCATCATGTTCAAGTGAACGATTTTCCTTCTCAAAGTTATAGACAACTTCAGGAGGATCCCTAATAGTCGACTAGTTCCTTTGTTGAAGCCTAAAAAATTTTGATTATGAGGCAAAAGCGATGGTGAACCAAGCACTTTCCAAGCAGTTGAGGAAAGGATACTCATGAAATCCCCTTCAGCTATAATAGTTCCAGACACGATCATTTTGTAAACTTGTACTATGATTTGGAATGGTACATTAGATGGAAGGCAGGGTCTCACTAGTTGATTCCAATCTAAGGAAACAACTAGATCGCTTGCAGAGGGTACTGAATAAATGGCTAGATGAGCCTCTTGAAATGGGGAACTTTCCTCCTGTTGTAAAGGAATGGGTAGATTTCCCCCATGTTCATCAGACTCTGTGTTAACAAAATGAATCTGAACGGTCTCGTTCTCTTTCTCTTTGGAAATTGTATCATCTGAGGGTGGACCTTTTGAAGGAAATACTTGGTCGACTACCATCTCAACCTATTGACTTTGGTATCGTACGGACTCAGAAGGTTTACCTTCAACGATAGGTGTTTCGACCGACAATTGAGTTATGTCACTCAGATTTTCAACTAGCGATGGACTTGGCAAGAGTTTCTTGTATCTAGGTGGAAGTCGCTGTGGTGAAGTAGGAAGGTTATCCAAGACACTTTTGGCTTAATCTAGAAAAGGAAAATGGTGAAGGGCATGATCGCCTTCACACAACCTACATGGAAATCTGAACTTTCCTTTTTGTCCATTGACTTCATTTTCACTAGTTGATGGTGTGCTCTCAACATGATCAACAGAGGTTGATGCCACCAGACGGTGCAAGTGGGGAGACCATTCTCTCAAGATCTGTGGACTGCAAGGACAATATCGATGAAAGTGGTTTCCTTTGCAAATTATCCATGGATATTTGGTTTGGAGGGTTCGGTGTGCGGATTTTCGTCGGATGATGCATGGTTACCCCCTTGATTGACTGACTTCTTCTTCTTCTCTTTCCCTTTCTTCTTCTTCTTAGTTACTTGGTTTTTAGTATCACTAGTTTCACCAAGCCAAGAGGAAGAAGGAGAGGGAGAAACAAACGAAGTAGAAGGTGAGGCGACAACTTTAGTATCATTTGATCGCTGAGGAATCATGGTGTTTTGAACGACAGAGGTTGAGAATAGCCATACTAGTAGGCCAATTATGATTCCTGGAAGGGACAATGTAGCCATATATGAAGCACCAATATCTCCCCAAGAAGAGAAAGGACTAGGATTCCCCCCAAGGGGAAATACTTGATTGGTGGACTCCATTACCTCAACCTAAGATCAACAAAGGAACATGGATGTTATTCTGAATTAAATAAATTTTATGACACTTTGACACAACTTTGATTTTTCAATTTTTAAGAGTCGAGAAAAGCTAAAGATGACTCTAGTCGCCTTCAATTTTTAATGAGCCTAAAGTGACAAGTGCTCAGATGGACCTTTTCTTTTAAGGAGTCAAAAAGGAATGAAAGTGACTACTCTAGAAATCTAGACAGAGGGATTATCAAACCAATCACAAAACTGCAACATACACCTTGGTGGAAATTAAAGAGAAATTACCAAGGATTTTACGTACGGCAGCCAATCTTCCCAAATGTTTTGTTTAGTGCATTGCGATCGATAGGGTGGCAGACACAACTTCCTAAGGATAAAGGATATCAGCCTATTGTGGTCTCCCAATATATACTTGATGGTACAGGGAGCACAAGTTTGTACTAGCACTTGTCATATCAAAGAGGAGGAATCACCCAACCTTCAATGAAAACAATAGCTACCAGGTTTTATGACGCCAGAATATGTCTCTAGCCTAGACCTCTAGATGTGTTGCATTAGGTTCCAAAGCGTTTTTCTGTTCATTGAGATTTATTTTAGAGTTGATCCTTTTTAAAAGTTTGTCTTTCAAGGTTCACCGTGTGATGTAGATGTAAAATTCCTAAGCATGTAATCTAAAATGATAAAAAGTCGTTTGTTTTCTTTTAGCAATGAAAATCCTAGCTACTAAGGAAAGAAGAGTACGATTCTTTCAACAAAGAGCAAAGAGCACACGCTTAATGCACTTTTCCTAAATCATTTTCTGCATGTAGTCTAAATGCAAATGCACATGCATGTATTTGTTTTTTCGTTTCCTTAATGTGAGAATGCCAAAAAGGAAAACTAAGTACAGATCTGAACTATTTTCTTCAAAGCGACACTTCAACAATTTCTTTTCAAAATGAAAGGAAGACTAAAACGACGCTTTCATTTTTGAACGGAAAACTGCTTTTGACACTTCAAATATTGATAATTCAAATCAAATACAATGGAAAAAGTATAATCTACTATCTAAAAGAGGAAGACTTTACGACACTCTTCTTTTCGACTCAAAATGATAGTTACGACACTTCTTTGCATCAAAAACAATAGTTCGATTAAGCTACCCTTGACAAAGGAGGACTGTAAATGATGAAAAATACATAAAAAAAATTCACAAATCCTGATCAGTGGAGGTTGAATAATGTGAAGGAAGGAGGCTTCAACAATGATATACTGATCATAAGTAGCAAAACTACTAAATTGAGTTGAAAACAAGGAGGAAAAAACCAAATTCCAGAGAGAGAAACAGTATCATTCATTCATCGCACCTGTCCTTAAGGGAAACAGGGATGCATCTCGCCTACAACACACAGGAGGTGCGATGCATACAGGCTGCCAGTTACAGACAGTGCCATGGACCAGGGAACGAAACTGAGTTTGGTTTTTCTCAAAATTTGTAGCTAAGTTCAGTGATTTAGGCTAAGCTATGACAGACAGTAAAAACAAAGTACAGGGGTATGATCTTATGAGGTTGTTGAGCTACCACAAGGGCACTTAGGATGTTTGCAAG
Organism: Pinus taeda; assembly: GCA_000404065.3. NCBI lineage: Eukaryota > Viridiplantae > Streptophyta > Pinopsida > Pinales > Pinaceae > Pinus > Pinus taeda. The sequence goes on from APFE031187064.1 coordinate 66,137, forward strand.
TTAGATGTTCAGTTCATAAGCCAACTTATAGATTGACTGAAGTAGCATTGATCTACTTTGCAGTTGCAAAGCAAAATCAGTTCAAAGGCTAGCTGGCTTAACTTCATGCTCTGTCTGTAGTTTATAAAGCAAACAACAGTAACAAACAAACAAACTATTCACTCCCCAGTGTAGTTTCCATTTTGTTTTCACGAAAACTAGTGCCTTTTCGATCTGCTAGTCCCACTAAGATGGGTAGCTATCTTAGAAACAAACAATTCAAAGCGCTTCATGATTTCCTTTGTGTATGATAGATAAGAGAGAAGCAAAGAGGACCAACCTGTCTCTTCTACTTGGCTCCTTGCTTGTTTCCTATCTCCCTTGATAGAACTTTCCACTCTTCTCCTATTTGTCTCACTTTAGAGAATACCTGTAGAGGCAAAGCAACACAACACCATCAAATAATCTCGATCTATGATATCATAAACAATGCAGAATCAGAAATACATTGACCATACAATTGCATCTACAAATAACAAGATTCACAAACACACGATTATATGGAGGAAAACTCAAAGAAATTTATTGATAGTAGAAATAGAAGAGAGGATTACAACCTGGTTGTTTGATCCAGCATCATCCTCCTAGCATCAAAGCCCTCTTCACCTCATGAAAAGAAAGATCACCCAACAATACAATGTTTCTTCTCAAAGAGAAACCAATAGCACTTCCTTACAAATTACAAAATTCCAACCTCTAGATCTCTAAGATGAGGGATCCATTTATAGATATTTGCAAAGAGGTGAGTCAGGTTCTGGGTTTTTGATTAGTGTCATTCCACTGATATTTCTTGGTTCCACTTGGATATTTCATTGATCTCTTACTCATCCCTAGGCGAATTTAGAGAGGCAAGTTTCATATGAGAAGTTTCTAGAAGATTCTCTGGGTTTCCACTTAGCAAACTGTCTCTGCCATTTGTCTGATCTCACTCATTGCACCCCACAGAAGGCTCTTTCAATATGTATCACACCTGCCTAGTGTAACAACCAACATGCATCACACCTTGACCATGGAGTAGTCTGTATGGTCTAGTTTTGGCCAGTTCTGTGTGGTTTTTTAGGTGGAACTTCTGGGAAATGATGTAATTGGTTGACCATGATCCTTTACAGTATGAAACAACACTTTTAGGGGTTCAAGAGCCCTTGGTTTATTGACATATGTGATTGGGGTTACAGTGCTTAAATATGTCTATAACAATTAGACTCATCATGCTTCCATGCTATTCTCTCTTCCTTATTCTCTACATTTAGAGCCTCGCTCTATTTATACAATCCCATGGTCTGCAGACCATGGGTAGGTCTATCAAGCCAACATTACATTATAAAAATGAGGGCGGACAACCTTGTGACTCTATTATAACTCCACGCTCCACGCCCATAATTCACGGAGCTTTTACAAAGGATTTGGTTAAAACTTGGGCTTTAAGCCTCAAACCATGCCTTGGGGGGATTCCATGCCCAACATCAGAGCCTTTATCTTTCCTTCATTGATAAACTTGGCACCCAATTCTTGAATGAGCTGACTGGTGGTCTTTCAACTTCACTTTCTACTTGAGCCTTTGAGGTTGAGTCCTTCTACTAGAATATTGAATAATATTCCCTTTGAAACTGTACTTTCTTGTACTGGATGGTGAGCTTTGGTTTTTAATTCTTCCCGGAGGAAATAAGCTCCTTCGATTTTTTGTAAATGTCATTCTGATATGGCATTTATTCCTTTCTGTTTCCATTCCTCTGTAATTGTTGTAAGATCTACCTTGTGCAAAGCTTCCTCTATAGGGTTTTCCTCTAGTGTTTCCTCTATTTCTATTTGCTCCATTTTTGTATCCTCTTGTGCATGCTCCTTTCCTCTGTTGGTATTGCTTGTATCCCATTGATAATGTTCATTGTCTACTGGGTTCATTTCTGCCCCTCCTAGTTCATCTTCTATCAATTTGTTAGGATCCATTTGCTCTTGGGTAATGTTCAGTACATCAAACTGGTTATGGTCTGCTTCTTTAAATAGGTTCTTCTTCAGGATAGTTTTTTCCTATTTTTCTTGTTCTTGGAGATGACTTGAGTGAATCCTTCATTGTTGTTTCGTTTAGTTTCTTACTCTTGCATTCGAGGGGTTTTATTCACTAGAGAGTCTCGGAAGAGATGTCCATGCTCATGACACTTTCTGCATCGAAAGGGAATATGTTCATAGTCTATAATTTGTAGCCAGACTTCATCCCTGAAGATTAATTTAATTGTTTCTGGCAGGGCACCATAGATGTCTATATATATGCAAATATGAGTGTAGGAAACATAGTAACCTGTTCTAGTGCCTTTAGACATTTTGATGTACTCCCCTAGCTGGTCTCCTATTTCTTTTAAGTCTGAAGGATCCCAATAATCAGTTGGTAAGGTGTAGAGGCATACCTAGACTAGAACCCTAGTAAAATCATCTTTTTTCGATGTGAAGTTCTCCCTCCAGAATCTCATGTATAAACTGGTTAAATTATAGAAATAGAGTCCTCCTTCAAAAATTATATCTCTATCTTCTAGGAGGTCAAAGATGACTGTGAAAAATCCTTTGGAGCCCAACTAAAGTCTGATCTCCCCTTTGGGTGTCCATTTTCTTTGAATCCACCAGTTCATGGCTCTTTCAATTGGCCATATGCCCATGAACTTGCATATAACTGTGTGTTCCTGCATTTATTCTCTTTATTTAGCTACCCCGGGGTCTTAGATTTCCAATTCTGCGATTTTCTTGGCTTTGGGGTTGCAATTATTCTTAGACCCTAATCCTGCAGTTTCTCCTGATATTTTGAAGGATTGACATTAGAAGGGAAGGGCGAGTCTGCAACCTTGCCCTTGTCTGCCCGAGTATCCTTGGTTATCCTTTCCACCGTGTCTTCATTCCTTTTTGGCAGCTTATTATGCTATGGATGAGTGGTTTCTTCTTTGTCAGAGCTTCCTCCTAGTGGCATACAAAAGGCGAAGCTAGAGGAAAACTTTGTGAAGAATCAAGCCTAGTCTGGCAACCAACCAGAGACCATATCCTTGAATGGGAGGGCATGAGGATGCTGTTGCAAATCCACCATGGCTAGCAGGGCACCGAAGGCCTAAACCAGAGGCATGAGGAGAGGTTATGGAGCACACATAAACCCTGGCTTGTTTTTTCTCACCCTTGGGTCTCTAGGTTGTTGCTTGTGGTGTGTTGTTCTATTTTAGATATTAATAGTATGACTAATCCTTAATTAATATTTTAATATTGTTTGCAAAGTCTGATAATCTGATGAGTAATTTCAAAAACTATGTTCATCGACTTTGATCTGTCACTAGATTATTGAATTATAAGTTTTAATATTTTTATTTTCTATTGAGTTAATTTAAATGTATGGAGTTCTTCTCCCATGTTGATTTCTCCTCACAATATAAGCTTCATCCCCACCTCTGAACTTTGTACAATGAAAGCATTCCTCGCCCCTTTGCACTTTGCACAATATTAAATCCTTGAAGTGAAATTAATATATAAATTTTGTGGGGCTTAAATTTCCATGCATGAACTTGCTCCTAATATTAATTTTACATCTTAATAGTATGACTAAGCCTTAAGTAATTTCTTAATACTCAGTGCAGAGTCCAGTGATCTAATAAGAAGTTTTCAAAAAATATGTTCCACTTTTAATCTTTCATTTTTAATTGAGTTAATTTCATTATGTAGGGTGAAGAGGAAGCACATTGAAAACTTTCTTCATACTCTACACAATTAGGCTTTAGCTTTCACTGTGAAAAATGCAGATATGTTTTATTATGTGAAGTACAGAAACATAGTGTTCTCAAATAACAACACACTTTGCACAATTAGGCTTTAGCTTTCATTGTGTGAAATGTGGAGGTGCACAGAAAGATTTCATTATGCACAATGTGCAAACAAAACATTCTCAAATAATGACAAAACGGAAAAAAAAAATTAATAAATGCTCGAATGTCAAAATATTTCATAAAGGTTTAACCCATTGAACTAGAATCACTAATAGTAAAATTTAAAGAAGTGCAATGTGGAGAGTGGAGTGTAAAGTACAGAGTGCAGAGGTGGCTTTCATTATGTGGAGTGTGGAGGTGTGGATGAAGCTATGCAAAGGTGGCTTTCGTTGTGCAAAGTGCGAAGGTGGCGTTCATTTCGCAAAGTGCGAAGGTGCGAAGGAATCATGCGTGAAGGTGGAAATAGTGAAAGATTGCAAAAATGATTGTGAAAACAGAGAAGTCTCAAATAATGACAAAATGTGGGCCCCACATAAAGATGCAAGGACCATGCTACTATGAAACTATCACCCTTATTCAATCTTATATGTGTTCCCTCAAGATGAGCGGGTTGACCTTGATCAAATTGTTACTTATCATATTATAACTATAACTCTACTCTATTATAAATTTTGTTCCTTAAATTCAAAAGTTAAACACCCACAACATATCGATAAGAAACAATTAAAGAATTACCTAGTATGTAATTCATATGATAATGTATAATGCTTGTGAGGAATCAACGATTGTGATTTCTCATTTATCAATCAAAACTTTCATTTTATATAGGAATTTCAAATTTATAAACTCAACGAAATTAATTGAATATTCCTTAAAAATATGAGGAATCATTTTAGGAAAATGATTTTATTTATTATGATATTTTATTAATGTTTAAAAAATATCATGTTCTTTTATTATCATAGCATTTATTTGAAATTTGAAATTTAGTTGCTCATTTTATATTTACAACCATTTTTATAATTATTCAACATAATTTACAAAATAGTAGTATAGTTTTGTTCCAATAAATTAACTAATAATATACCCTTTCTAGCCATATAATGATTCCGTTTTTATGTTTTTAACTTATGTTTATAAAGTGTAATGATTCACATATTCTTCAAGTATTCAAATTTTGTTAGTGAAAAAATAATATAAAAATGGAGATCCTATTAACTCATTTGTCATCCTTTTTGAGGGATTAATGGTCATTAAAGAATATTATTATCACCTTATTATGCACTCTTTAATTGATCCTTGTAATTGAGTTGACGACATACTGTTATAGATCCATTTGGGCACATCAAATCCCAACATCTAGATCAATGTTTTAGGGCTCATCAAACCCTAATTTCAGTTGCTTCATGCCCTAAACAAGTCACCCCTTTGAATGCCTCCTTCCCAGACAGTTTCATAGCTTGAAGACATCCAGAAATAGCCTCTAGAGGGACCATTGCAGGTAAGCCCTTATGAGGGTGCGCTGCAAAGCAGTTGAGTCCACTACCATGGTGCTATGTAGAGCACTTAGGCTTCCTTTCACCTCTGCTGGGTGAGAATGAGCGAAATTCACATAGGTTTTGGGGAATATTCATATCATTTGGATTCATCTAGAAGGTTCCCTCACTTATCAACTCCTATGAGCTCGGAAATGGATGAAGAATGAGTTAAGGTGCATCCTATCCTCTCATCGCTTACTCCATGGAACTAATTCTAAGTATGGAAGGCCATTCAATGCCACCATTAATGACAAGACCTCCTTCATCTTCCTATAAATTGACCACTCATCTAAGTGATCAAGGGCTTCATTATGTTGAATTGTAAGGAGATAATGATGCTATGAGATTTGGCTTTGAAGCAAGTATTGTAATGCTACAAGTTTGTCATGCTTTTGATGTGATGTGGATGAGATCCAAGCTAGAGGAATGGCTTTGAATCGGACACCAATGGTTGTAATTCCTTCTTCTATCTAATATAGTGTTTGAACCTTTTTCCCATATGTTTGTATTGTTTCATAATTCTTATATGTGTGAATTGTATGTGATTCCTTTCACTTATATTCCATAAATTGTATGCTTTGATTGGTTCTTTATTTTCTGTTGAGTTTATAGGGTACTTCTCAAGTGGATTAAGTACGAGAAGGAGCGATAGGATTGATACAAGGGAGATGAGAGGAAAGTGGAACTCCAAGTAGGTATTATATATTCTCATCTTATCTATTGCTTATAGGAAAAGTCTAAAACACTTTAAACTGTTGTTGTATATACAACTACTTATCTAGGGAATTAGTATTTATCCGTAGATACCAAATTCTCCAAAACACATACCCTTATAGAAATATGAAATCTTATAGTAAAAGTGCCTATATCTTTTCAACTCAAGCCATGGAAGGAGTGCTATTATGTGGAAATATTAATGCCCCTACTCCTATCCTCATTGTACTCAGTATGTCTCAATACAACCATAGGTTTTTCAACAAGTGAACTTATGATATAATATGCACATTCATGGGAAATTGAAGAATACCATTAATTTGACTATATATTTATAAATACCTTCAAATATCGTTTTGTTAAACCCCCATCTCAATACATATTTCCAATAATGAAAACCATAAAATTTACTAGATACCCCTTTTATATCCCCTAGTACATATAAACCCCTTAATACCTTGCATCCCTTGCCTAACCAATAATTACAATATATTGGATTTATTTTTCATAATTGAAAAACCACCTTTAATAATGAACATGGGAAGGTATTGATTGAGAAAGTGAAGATGTTGTCCATGCAACCTAATCATCTATATGCAAATTGATTGGAAATCATGTTTCCTATGCCTACACGCATTACAATCAACCCATTAATAACTCATAATTTAAAATAAAAATATGTAATAATCACAAAACCAAATAGTCCCCTCATTGAATTCGCACTCCAATATAATACTGATGTAATTACAAATCAATGCTTTCTTGTGGTTCCTTTCCACACTAGGTAAATGATCAATAACATCTATAAATTAATGCATTCACATTTTCATTTTAGAGTATCCAAATCATAGAAATTATTATCATTAGTTGCATGATTCCAATACACATTTTAATTAATCTATGATATCATATATATATATATACACAAATGAACCATCGAGTCATCATCATTCTAAAATTAGTAAAGTAATAAACAGTTTAGGTTCCATAACCACAATGCCAATGCAATAATTTGGTTATTTATAAACAGATTCCCTCAAATAATAAAGTATGGTATTCCATAATAGTAAAAAAAAGTTGGGTATTACATTATGCCATTAATTAGATGAATATTCCTTGATCAAAGAACATAGGGATGGACTACCATGGGATTAGCTTGTTTTGGAACTAACTCTTCCTTATTTGATAGGGTCAAATTTGATCAAAGAGTACTTCTCAATTTCCTCTGTTAAACATTGCACTTTTATGATTTGCCTAAAACAAAATATCGCAGCAAAATTCTAGAATATTGGCCTACTCTTCATGTAAAAACAATATATGTAAAATAAATCCTATAAAAGGGCTTCATTCACATGGGTTTAGTATCTTTAGTCCTGGTCATATTGAACATATGATATTATTTCTTTTGATTAGATCTAGGTGCATGGATTGTAAAGAACGATTTCTTGTATGGGTTTTTTCCTCGTCATTCAAAAGGTTATTCAATTCACACCTTTTCTTCTACTTCCAAATTTTTTTGTATAGGATTGAGCAAAGAAATACCATTGGAAAAATATCTATTTATAATTTACTTCGCATATATGGATATCTGCCCGGAGGCATTAGAGATATATGACCCACTTTTATGTCATTTCCATAGTCCATGCATCAAAGATATCGGCCCAAAGGCCAAATGTGTGAAAGGTAAGCAAGCTCCTCCTCCTCCTCCCACTTCTACATTTCCCATCAATGAAGGTTTCAAAGCCATTCACCTATTGGATAGGTTCCATTAAAGGCCTCCCAATATATTTGACATTCTCATGGATGAGAATATATGATGGTTTCACTCATAGCAATTCTAAGAATAACATAAAGGTTGGTGGTTCTTTCTTTCTATCTAGTGGTGCCATTATGAATGTTATTCAATATTAATAGTAAAAAAATATTCTCATTTAGAATTGGAAATTTGGGAATCATGACAATGGGGAATTGTGAGTTGAGCTATTGTAGTAAAAATCATACCTTGTCTCGATTTCTCTCCAATATTAATATTAGTTTTCTCCAGTCATTCATTGTGACTAATGGAGTGTTAAACCCCAAGTAAGATTCAATGGTAGTTGTTTTCAATTACCTCCATTGAATATAAAGTGACTAACAATGTTGAATGATGAAAAATGGGAATAATAAGAATGTAGTCAATAACAAGTAGTTCATAGTTTTAGCAAGAAAACATTTTCAGTTAAGTGAACATTTTATTTAAGATAAAAATTCAAATATTTTATTTATGGTTGAATTATTGTAACACATAGATCAATGCACATGCCAATAAAATTGTTTTTCTTACACTAAAATAAATGCATATAGTGCAAGAAATAAAATAGGAGTAGAAATCAACATGTACAATAAAATCAATTGAACTAGTGAAAGCAATAAGATAGGATTGGAAATAAACATCTACACTAAAATCAATGCATTTATTTGAGTGAAAAACAAAATATTCATGGATTTCTAAATCCAAATTCTCTTACCTTTTGTAAAAGTATTACTTCCACTTCCTCTATGGTTAATAATGTTCAATACTATATGCTATTATATAATATATGTATTTGTCTTTGTGTGTCTCTTTTTTCTTCCCTCTCTCTCCACCCTCCATCTCTGTATCTATCTCCCTTCCTCCCCCTCCCTCTCATCCCAATCTCTCTCTCTCTCTCCCCTGACCCTCCAAATCTATCACTATATCCCTCCCTCTATCCTTCTCTCTCCCTCCATATTTGTGTCTCCCTCTCTCTCTCCTCTCCTCTCTTTCTTCCCTCCTCTCCTCTCTCCCTCCCTCTCTCTCCATCTCTCTGTTGCCACTCCCTCTCTCTCTCCACCTCTATCTTTATATGTATTTATCCTTCCCTCCATATCCCCCCCCCCTCCCCCACAACTTCCCATCTCTCTTTGACTGCCCCCCTCTTCTATCTATCTGAATTTTTAACCTCTCCCTACCCCCTCCATCCATATGATTAAGAATTGTCAGCTAACTGTAAAATCAATAATATTTGTAATGTATAAATGTAATAATCTTATAATGGAGATTATTTATTAATTAATAAATTGAAGAATAATAATTAGTATTATTAATAATTTAATTTCACATTTTACCATATACATATGTGTATTTGGAATATTAGTTAAAATATTTGAGGTCCGATATAATCTATATCTATATAATAATATATATATTATATATATATATATATATATATATATATATATAATATTATATATATATATATATATAATATAATATATCTATATCTAACATTTACAAAAATATTTGTTGAGTAGAGATGCTCATTTACAACCTAGTATGAGGGGATGTGTTATATTTTTGTTCGTTTGTCGCACCCTTTAAAATAAAAATTGTGTTCTAAATAGAAAAATA
>APFE031187064.1:80618-108421 GCA_000404065.3 Pinus taeda
TCCCAATTACTGTCGTTTATGTGCATTAAACACACATTCAACCTAAATTTCTAAACACAAAAATTTATGAATCTTTAAAAAAAAAGAATACTAACTACTCATTTGTGTGCATTAAACACACATTCAACCTAAATTTCTGAACACAGAAATTTATGAATCTTTTCGAAAGAAATACTAACTACTCTGTAAGCATTAGCATTCTCTGGATTTCTTCAAGAAAACATGAACTTACAAAGATATTTCAATTTTCTTTTAATGAAATTAAAAGAGATACACTTATCTTTTCTTGGCGTGCATCATTAACTCTGTTTGTGTGACATCTATGGCCAGTGTCCATTGTTGCATTGCATGAAGTTTTCCTTCAAATTGTAGCCAAGTGGTTCGCTCTCCCATCTCTGAAGCGATCTTAATGACATCACTAAACCTCACATCTCTGAAGCAATCTTAACGACATCACTAAGTTCGCATTCCCTGAATTTTCCATAATAATTGTGATGGATATAAGCTTTATTTTTTTTGGTAGAGCAGTAATAATAACACCCCTAAAAAGCAATGGTTCTTGTTGTGGAAAAATCTTGCAACCTCAACCAAACAAGTAGCTCCCTCAAAAATAGTTTCTCCCTCCTTTTTCACAACAACCCTCCCTTCGAGTGAAAAGGGTTATTCCATGGTCGTTTCACCATACCAAACCCTAACTATCTTATGTTATTAACAAATATAGGGTTAAATATTTTTCATTGTTAATAATTAGTTATCCAATGTAGGTTGATTAGGTATATTACAAAATCCCCCCCTAAAGAGAACACCGTCATTAGTGTTCATCATTAACTTTTACATATGACGCCTATTTAGAAACACCAAAAATGATCATTTAATAAAATTTTATCAATAGTCATAAGCATTTACAGCTACAACAATATTCAATTTCTATTTTCCATCACTTGGCTATTACTCAAATTGATAGACGTAAAACAAAATCTCTATGCCAACTTGCAATTACTTACCAATTACTCTTGGAAGTCATGATCTATTTCATGAGAATTCTCTAAGAATTGTTTGACATCCTATCCACACTTCATGGAAAGCACCCTGTAATATATGACTAACAAATTCAAACACATTAGTTACAACATTTTCAATCGAATGAAATACTTTTAACTATTAATGCATTATGCAATGTTAGGTGATATTTCAATAAGTGTACTTCTACCAGTACTTGGAGAGCACCAACGCTCGAATCATCAAACTAATAAATCACTGCACCACGTGCATGTTGCTTTAGCTCCTACTAATGACATCGACAAAGTACTTCTAAAATTACCCAAAGAGAACCTAGCTCTATAATCATCAAAATAGTCAATAACTGCACCAAGTGAAAATTGTCTTATCCCCTACTAAGACGTTCACAAGATTGGTAATATAATAAAAGAACTAAAATTCCAATAAGTCCTTACTAAGAACTAAGCTCATTTCGTGTTAAGATGTGCATAACATATTTTAAACAATTATATATAAAATTCATTTTTAACACAACACAACTAATTAATTAACTTTTTCTCCTATGAGAAACATAGTGGCAAATGAATGCTCCTCCCAACCCATGGGAACTAGTTTCCACAACCAAATCAAATCATTTTTGCATCCAAACATTTCTTTGATAGAGACCATAGAAGGTTTATTATGGAATTCCACTGGTCAACTAGCTCAATAATTCCAATGACCACATAAGGTCCAATATAGGATTCCTCTTGGCAACGTCCTGCCTATTCCTCTGACAACATCCCGTCTATGAGGAAATTTTGGGCCTCCTCCAACAAGCTCCAAATCAACAGAGTTGCCTTAGGCTTTATACCCTCTTCACTGTCTTGGCCAACTCTTTTCCCTTACTGAGATCATTTATCTCTAGGGAGAGGAAATCCAGGCACAAAAGTTCCATCAACCCCTTTGGGTAGGAAACCACCATCAACCCAAGGCCTTATGGCCTTTCACAATTGTCTATAACTGTCTAGCATCTTAAATTTATCTGTTAGCACTCTTTCCCATAGTAATTTACATAATGAACCATATGCAGATTAACATTAACAAAATAAACATTCATGTACACCATGCATTTATGCTTAACCCTCAACATGGGTCCACAATATCTAGATTGACAGGAAACATAATTGACATACATGTTGTATGCATTACGATTTTCCAAGTAACACAATCATGCATATCATATAACATTATAATTTCTCATTTATGATTGCAATTCACATTGCAATGTTTTACCTTGACGAGTTTTCTTGTTTCCATTAAGATACCACTACTTAATCCCATGGGCAACGTTAGTTATAAATATGCATCATTTAACAAGTATTCACTCTCCAAATCATTTTAGTTTCATGCATATAATATTGTCATGCATAAAAGTACATGCAAATATTCATTAATGTGTAAATGTCAATAATAGTTGAGTTAACAATCTAAATACTTCCAATTTTCCCATAGTGTATTGTCATCAACAAACCAATACATGAAGTAACTACCATAATCACTTGTTTACAAATTTTAATAAGCTTAAATCAAATTCAATTCATTATCATAACTTTTATTAGTTAGTCATGCAACACTAACCAATCACAATTGCCAACCATCTTAATGTAGCCATGACAAAACTTAATCAACAATTAGTTATTACAATCAAGTCTCACTACTTGACTCATTGTTTATTTTCAATATCTAAAGGGGTTCTTCCAATGTCCTTTTAAAACACTCTATCATCCTATTCAAGGATGTTCCCCATATTTTACATTCATGCATTTACTCAAAAAAAGTAGTGCATTGTAAATTCAGCCATGTTCATTAAATGTCTCATTAATATTTTCCATATTTGCAAAAGTTGGTAGTCTATTGTCACTTTTCTTAGTGAGTGTTCAATATTGTTCATAAGTGTGACAAAAGTCTTATTGTATTTTATCCTCATCAAGAATCCAATGTCATGAACATAGTTTCGCAACAGACTATCACTTACTACTCAATGTAGCTATAAACATGAATCACACATATCATGTCAAAAATAGTGTACTACATAAATCAATATGTACATTGTTAAACTCATACTTGAGTTAATGCCCACTAGTGGCATACCTCAATTTCTTTTCCACTTACCAATTCCCAAAGGCACCAATGCTGCAACCTTTTGCTCTGATACCACTTGTAACATACCCTGATATCCTCACATGAAAATGTGGGGAGTTAGAAATTTTTGACACAAATTACCCATGAGTAATTATATAAACAAATATTCCACATTCCTCATTAACCATTAAATAGAATTTTCATCAATACATAAAGTAACTTTAGAAGAGGAATAGTAAGTTTCGTAACCATTAACCACCATTCTTGTAGTATATTAACATAAATTGTATGACGTAATATTGCATCCATTTTATGATTCCCTTAACCACATTAAATAATCACATACTTTACATTATCAACATCTCATTATGCAAGGAATCACATCATTAAACAGACATAATAAGTAATCAAATCATTGAACACCAATATACCCTAGAAACGTTGTAGGGTGAAAACCAACAAACATTTAATTTTATTATTAAACTCTCGTGAGGGTGTTCACCCCTCACTCAATGGCTTATAATGGAGTCCATCCCTTAACCATTGTCACAAAATATTACAATGAAATATTATTAAAATCCAACATACCTAACTAAAAGCTATTACAATGATCATGAAACCATTTACCCACAAATGACCACTCTCTACATCCTTGTGGCATGATTGTTCCATTAGTGGACCATCCTGCAGATCGTACTCATTTGCATGGACCATTAATTCTTTACCTGCCACCATGTTAAACATAGTCTATCATTCGCACAAGTCACCATCCTTTCCTGTCATTATTGTCATTAACAGGCTTTAGTAACATGATTAGATAGAGTATTAATCAATCAACAATTAGTCTTTAAAACTGATCCTTTAATATGTATTCATGTGCATACATGAGATGCAAATAAAATATCAGAACATGCTTCTTCTAACAACATTATACATGTTTAAACCAATAATAATCAACCATGTCAAAATAATTACCATGTTACTATCATCATTCTCACACCAACACACGTTCATATCTAAAGGAAACCACTATAACCACCCATTTCACTTCATATCCAAAGGAAACCACTATAACCAATCCATTTCACTTAAAGGATACTAGAAACTTTTCTTTTTTTTTAATACATGTAATTAGATAAAAACTTATTCCAAGAGAGCTAGCCCCTTAGCTCCTCTATAGCCATCTATTTCACTTATAGGATAATAGAAACTTATCTTTGTTTTTAATGCATGTAATTAAAGAAAAACTTATTTGAAGAGAGCTAGCCCCTTAGCTTCTCCTTTGTACATGTAACTAAGTAATATTTACAATAGAGTAGATTTTTCCTTCTAAGGGGAAGCTAAGATGATAGACATCGTTATCATGCAGACAAATTTAAGTCCCTTTTCGAAGTCCCTTTTCGAAAATCATCTTTTTCAAGATAGAGCTATTTACAAAATCTATTGTATGCACAAAAGCATCCTGCTCTAAACGAGAACTAATGTGTTAGTCATTATTTCTTACATGCAGACATATGTATTTTACAAAGGAAAGCTAGTACATTTATTGCAAGTAAATACTTGTTTTACTTTCCATAATACTTATTCTTTTCTACACACAAATATATGTTTCTTTTTAAAATATCTAACACAATAGTCCTACAAGTCCATGTTTCTCTTTAAAAAAATCTAACACAAGAGTTATATCTTCATACATGTAATCATCTATTCTTTATATGCTTCTGAATATGTGTTCTTTCCACATAGTTATTTTCAAGAACCCAACATAGCTTCTCTATCATTTATGTAGAAAGTTCTTATCCATTTATTACCAAGAAAGTATCATAACAAAGTTCTCATGCATTTGTTTCCAAGAAAGTATCATAATTAACATTTATTTTGGGAATAAGAACTAAGATAATAATAAGGGTAACCTTTTATGCATTAAACCATGCAATTAAATTAAACTATCCAATATGAAACACACAAATCATTTACCTTTTTACTCATCAAAACATGTAACTTTTGCAAACTCTTGCAAAGGAATAAACACAATTAACTTATTCCTATGACTTATATTATCTTTGTGCATTTCATATATACATAGGTTATTATATTTTATCATAACTAAGTATTATTTTTTAAAAGAACTCTCTTACCCATGAGAATATTTCATAAATTACCTTCTTTAATCTATATTCACTTCGAGGAAAATGACTTGGATTCTTTAATCTACATTCATTTCTAAGAAAATAACTTGGATTTGTTACTATCTCATACAACAGTATGAAATCCCTTTTTAGAAAAGAGAATGCATCCTATATTTTCTTACATAAAAGGAATATGTAATGTTATACAAAGACAAGAAAGGTTATTTATCTTTAATGCTGCAAATATATATAATCGCAATCTTTTTCTATATATAGTAATAACAATATTTATCTACATGCAGTAATATATTTTCTCTACCAAGAAAAATATATGATCACAATCTTTATCTACATATAGTAATATTTTTTTTAACCAAGAAAAATATATAAAAATCAATATTTATCTACATGCATTAATATATTTTCTTTGCCAATAAAATCTATCCCAATTACTGTCATTTGTGTGCATTAAACACACATTCAACCTAAATTTCTGAACACAAAAATTTATGAATCTTAAAAAAAAAAGTTACTAACTACTCTTTAAGCATTAGCATTCTCTGGATTTCTTCAAGAAAACATGAACTTACAAAGATATTTCAATTTTATTTTACTGAAATTAAAAGAGATATACTTATGTTTTCTTGGCGTACATCATTACATCATTAGCTCTGTTTGCATGACATCCAAGGCCAGTGTACATTGTTGCATTGCATGAAGTTTTCCTTCACATTGTAGCCAAACATTTCGCTCTCCCATCTCTGAAGTGATCTTAACGACATCACTAAATCTCCCATCTTTGAAGTGATCTTAACAACATCACTAAATTTGCATTCCCTGAATCTTCCATAGCAATTGTGATGGATATAAGATTTAGCTTTTTTGGCAGAGCAGTAATACTAAAACCCCTAAAAAACAATGGTGCTTACTATTTCAAAATCTTGTGACCTCAAACAAATGAGTAGCTCCCACAGAAATGGTTTCTCCTTCCTTTTTCACAACAACCCTCCTAGTGAAAAGGGTTATTCCATGGTCGTTTCACCATACCGAACCCTAACTGCCTTATGTTATTAACAAATCTAGGGTTAAATATTTTTCATTATGTTAATAATTAGTTATCCATGTAGTGGTTGGGTATATACAAATATATTTATTATATAAAATCTCACATCTTTAATATATAAGTATTCTCAATTTTTAATTTATAAAAATGAATTTAATTTTATAGGAATAATTTTAGTAGTAGTAGGATAGGGAGAACCAAAATAATCATACAACTTCCTTCTAGATTCAGTTAAAAAATGTTATAAAATTAAATTAAAATAAAATATTTATAAAATATTTCGATTGTGAAATATGTTATGGTATTTTGGCTTGTGGTATTGATAAGTCATAGCATTGGCCCATGGTATTGTAGCAAAACCTATTTACAGGTTAATTGTAAAGTGAGGTGAATATCCATGGTTAAGAATCTTGTGACATTGTTATAAAATATTTTAATTGTGAAAAAAGTTTTGATTTTTGGGCATGTGGTATTGATAACATATTCACAAGTTCATAATATCAATGGAAAAGTGGGGTTTAATATCTATGGTTAAGAATCTTTTCATGTTGTTCTAAAATATTTTGATTGTGAAATAAGTTATGTTTTCTTGGGTGTTTGGTATTGGCCCATGGTATTGTAACAAAGCCTATTTACAAGTTAATAATATCTATGGTGAAGTGGTAGTGAATATCTATGGTTAAGAATGTTGGAATATTGTTATAAAATATTTTGATTGTGAAATAAGTTATGTTTCTTGGGCATGTGGTATTGATAAGCCATGGTATTGGCCCATGGTATTGTAACGAATCATATTTACAAGTTAATACTAAAGTTGTAGTGAATATCTAAGGTAAATAATCTTGTCATATTGTTAGAAAATATTTTGGTTTTGAAAAAATTTGGGTAAGTGGGGGTGAATATCCATGGTAAAGAATCTTGTCATATTGTTATAAAATATTTTGGTTGTAAAATAAATTGTGTTTTTTTGGGCATGTGGTATTGATAAGCCATGGAATTGGCCCAACCTATTGTAACAAAGCCTATTCACATGTTAATAACAAAATAAAAATATAAAAAAATGGATTTTATTATTTTTATTACTTTAAATTTTACACTCAACCCCATTCTTTTAAATTTTCATATATTAATTTTAATTTTTTTGCTTATTACTTTTAACTTTTTATTGCTAATTGAGCCAACATGTAACATACCCTAGTAACCTCACATGAAAATGCAGGGAATTGGAATTTTTTTTAACACAAATCACCCACAAATAATTATCCAATCACTATTCCACGTTCCTCATTAACATTTAGATAGAATGTTCATTAGCACATAAAGTAATTTTCAATAAAAGACAATAAGTTGCATAACCATTAACAACTGTTGTTGTAGTATATTATCATAAATTGTGTCATGAACCTTGCATCCATTTCATGATTCATTAACCAGATTAATTAATCACATACTTGACATTATGATTATCACATCAGATAAGGATTAACATCATCAAGGAATCAACATCATATCATTGAACACAGATATACCCTGGAAACCCAATAGGGCGAAAACTAGCAAATGTTTAATTTTATTATTAAACGTGGATTAATTAATCACATACTTGACATTATGATTATCACATCAGATACGGAATTAACATCATCAAGGAATCAACATCATATCATTGAACACTGATATACCCTAGAAATCCCATAGGGTGAAAGCTAGCAAATGTTTAATTTCATTATTAAATGCTCGTGATGGTGTTCACCCATCACTCAATGGCTTATAAGGGAGTCCATCCCTTATTCATTGTTATAGAATATTACAATGAAATATCAATTAAAATACAACATACCTAGCTAAAAGCTATTACAATAATCATGAAACCATTTACCCACAAATGGCCATTCTTTATATGCTTATGGCATGATTGTCCCATTAGTGGACGATCCTGCAACTTGTACTCATCAGCATGGACCATTAGTTCTTATCTGTCTCAATGTTAAACATAATTGTCTTTTGAGGAAATCATCATCCTTTCCTGTCATTGATGTTGTCAACAATCTTTGGTAACATCATTAAATAAATATTAATCAATTAATAGTCATTCTTTGAAAATGATCTTTTAACATCTATTCATGTGCGTACATGAGATGTACATAAAAATATATGCCCTCTTATAAAGGAAGACTAAGATGATATACATCATTATCGTACATGCATATGCAAGTCCCTTTTCAAAAGGCATCTTTCCCAAGATAGAGTTATTTACAAAATCGATTGTATGCATGAAGACAAGCACTATTCTAAATGAAAACTAATTTGTTAGTCATTATTTCTTGCGTGTGGAAATAAGTATTTTACAAAGAAAATCTAGTACATTTATTCCACGTAACTAGTTGTTTTACTTTCCATAATACTTACTCTTTTCTGCACATAAATCCATATTTCTCTTTAAAAGATCTAACACAATAGTTCTAAAAATCTATGTTTCCCTTTAAAATATCTAACACAATAATTATATTCTCATAACCATTAACAACTGTTGTTGTAGTATATCAACATAAATTGTGTCATGAACCTTGCATGCATTTCATGATTCATTAGCCAGATTAATTAATCACATACTTGACATTATGATTATCACATCAGATAAGGATTAACATCATCAAGGAATCAACATCATATCATTGAACACAGATATACCCTGGAAACCCAATAGGGCGAAAACTAGCAAATGTTTAATTTTATTATTAAACGTGGATTAATTAATCACATACTTGACATTATGATTATCACATCAGATAAGAAATTAACATCATCAAGGAATCAACATCATATCATTGAACACTGATATACCCTAGAAATCCCATAGGGTGAAAGCTAGCAAATGTTTAATTTCATTATTAAATGCTCGTGATGGTGTTCACCCCTCACTCAATGGTTCATAAGGGAGTCCATCCCTTATTCATTGTTATACAATATTACAATGAAATATCAATTAAAATACAACATACCTAACTAAAAGCTACTACAATAATCATGAAACCATTTACCCACAAATGCCCATTCTTTATATGCTTATGGCATGATTGTCCCATTAGTGGACCATCCTGTAGCTTGTACTCATCAGCATGGACCATTAGTTCTTATCTATCTCAATGTTAAACATAATTGTCTTTTGAGCAAATCATCATCCTTTCCTGTCATTGATGTTGTCAACAATCTTTGGTAACATCATTAGATAAATATTAATCAATTAATAGTCATTCTTTGAAAATGATCTTTTAACATCTATTCATGTGCGTACATGAGATGTACATAAAAATATATGCCCTCTTATAAAGGAAGACTAAGATGATAGACATCATTATCGTACATGCAAATGCAAGTCCCTTTTCAAAAAGCATCTTTCCCAAAATAGAGTTATTTACAAAATCGATTGTATGCACGAAGACATGCACTATTCTAAATGAAAAATAATTTGTTAGTCATTATTTCTTGCGTGTGGAAATAAGTATTTTACAAAGAAAATCTAGTACATTTATTCCAGGTAACTAGCTGTTTTACTTTCCATAATACTTACTCTTTTTTGCACATAAATCCATATTTCTCTTTAAAAGATCTAACACAATAGTTCAAAAAATCTATGTTTCTTTTTAAAATATCTAACACAATAATTATATTCTCATACATGTAATCAACTATTGTTTCTATGTTTTTGCATATGCATTCTTTTCACATAGTTATTTTCAAGAACACAACATAGTTTCTCTATCATTTATGTACAAAGTTATTATGCATTTGTTTCCAAAAACATATCATAACAAAGTTCTCATGCATTCGTTTTCAAGAAAGTATCATAATCAACCTTTTCTTTGGGCATAAGAACTAAGATAACAATAATGTTAACTTTTTATGCAATAAACTATGCAATTAAATCAAACTATCCAATTTACAACACACAAGTCATTTATCTTTTTACCCATAAGAAATTTAACTTTTTCAAACTCGTGCAAAGGAATTAATGCAATTAACTTATCTTTTCTTCAACAAATAATTATGTCTCATAAACACGTAAGGTAGATATTAAAACTACACGTTTCAAAATGAAATCCCACTTTCCAAGAAAATAATTTAATTAATTTTTCTCTTTTATTTTTCACTACCCATGAAATTATTTCACAAGTTACCCTCTTTAATCTATATTCATTTCCAAGAAAATAACTTGGATAAAAAAAGAGCATGCATCCTATCTTTTCTTACATTTAACTTATCTTTTCTTCAACAAATAATTATGTCTTATAAACATATAAGGTAGTTATCAAAACTACACGTTTCAAAAGGAAATCCCGCTTTCTAGGAAAATAATTTAATTAACTTTTCTCTTTTTTTTCACCACCCATGAAATTATTTCACAAGTTACCCTCTTTAATCTATATTCACTTCCAACAAAATAACTTCGATAATAAAAGAGCATGCATCCTTATATAAAGACAAAAAAGATTACTCATCTTTTAATGCTGCAAATATATATATAATAACAATCTTTTTCTATATATAGTAATAACAATCTTTATCTACATTATTAATATATTTTCTTTGCCAAGAAAATATATAACAACAATCTCCTAAAGAACTTTAGATGTCTCATGCATCCCAAAGAAATCATAAAGTAAATTAGATTTTAACACACAAGATTCACATGTAATTTTTTCTAAGAGAAACTACATATCTACTTCGCTTTTATGTACTCTACAAGAATCAGTGTAATTTCTCTCCAAAAATAACAAAACTACTTAGCGTTTATGGTGCTATGTACAAGAATTAGTGTAATTTCTCTCAAGAAAATCACAAAACTACTTTACTTTCACTGTGCATAAACTAAGCAGCAAATATTTTCAAGAGGACTGATATCCCTGCAATATTTTAATGCATAATAACTTTGCAATACCTTGCAAGGAAATTAACATAACCAAACTATATTTTGTGCACCAAAATAAAATAAAATAAATAAAAATATAAAATAAATTATAATATATATAAATATTAAATATTAATATTATATATATTTTAAAAACATGAACATTATTGCCATATCGTTCTATGCACATAAACAAAGAAAATTTCAAGAGATTAACTTATCTTTTTCAGTTGTACCACCCACAAGCCATCCAAAATTTTGGCGGGCTAATTAGAAATCCAAAGGCAATGTGAACGAAAACACCATGAAGAATACCCAGTATCACGTAGGAATTTGCAAAGGGAATGAAAAGCAAGATTCTCACCATGAAGAATTCCCGGTATCACGTAGAAATTTGGGGCGGAGGGAACGAAAAGCAAGATTCTCACCATGAAGAATACTTGGTATCACTTAGGAATTTTCGTGAGGGAACGAAAAAAAAGATTCTCAATCATCTAGACATTTAATACTCTGCTTTTAGGGTGCATAAGTTTGCTTCTCTCAGTACGTTATGGTCAAAGAAACATCCACAATTTTCAGTGGATTTTTTCAACCACTACGCTAATATTTTGTTGTTGTCTTCACTACCAAGACAAAAACCGATCGGAAACATAATATTTATAAAATGCTTCATAGAGTAAAACCACCATAATGAAGAAGTGCACACAATGTAGAACTGAACCACCATTGTTTTCCTTTCTTGTTTTCATCCTCATTTAGTTTTCAGGAATTTTATAAATGATTGATTTTTCATTGAGTTTTTACAAGGATGTTACATAACATTTGAATATTTACACTCATGTCTTATATCACTTTTAACTTTTTATTATTTTTTAATTGATCCGATATTTAAAATTTGTTTACATACTCACATTATACCTACACATCATTAAAAATAGTAAGAACAAAATAAATTAATGTCACTTATAATTAAAACCTTCAATTATTTTAGTACTTTTAATAATATAATATATATTATATATATATATTATATATATATATATATAACTTTTAACTACGAGGAAAAATGTATTTCTTTACTCTTAATAAGATGATAGGAATAATATTATTGACATTACATGATGTGTAATTCATTTTACATTTTGATATTTAAAACAAATATATATTAATAGCAAAAAATATTTTACTCCCAACCATAAGTAAAATATTTCAATCTTCGTGTTAAACCGGCTTAGATCCATCTTAGCTTTGTATCTACCAAGCATCGAAAGAGATCAAATCTCTTCTTACTCTAAAAAGGTTTGCTCCCCAAGAGATTTGATCCCTCTCCACACTTGGAAGATGGTTTCTAAGTTGGTTATATTTTAATTTTATTGTTATCTAATTTGATCCAGTAAAAATGTTTACATAATATAACTTAACATAACCTTACAACATATTTTAATATTGGGTTGAACAATCCCTATCTAACACAATCATGTATTCAATCTCTTCTTACTCTAAAAAGGTTTGCTCCCCAAGAGATTTGATCCCTCTCCACACTTGGAAGATGGTTTCTAAGTTGGTTATATTTTAATTTTATTGTTATCTAATTTGATCCAGTCAAAATGTTTACATAATATAACATAACATAAACTTACAACATATTTTAATATTGGGTTGAACAATCCCTATCTAACACAATCATGTATTCATCCATTCAACAGTAGAAACAAAACATACAAAAAGACAAAGGGTTGCAGATCCATACAAATGCCAAGTGTGAACATATCCATAAAAATGTTTTACATTTACAATGGCTAATTATGTATCTAAATATAACATCACAATCATGTATTCATCCATTCAACCATAGAAACAAAACATACAAAAAGAGAAAGAGCCGCAGATCCATACAAATGACAAGTGTGAACATATTCATAAAAATGTTTTACCTTTACAATGGCATAATTTTCTATGGCTAATTATGTATCTAAATATAACTTCAAACGAAGATGGATATATGTTAGTTTAATTTCCCCATGAATAAGTTATATTCCACATAAATACCATGGGTCATTTTTATTTTTTTATCACTAGTTGTTATAGAGTTTATTTTTATTTTATTATTTTTATTCATAATTTTCATCAATATTAAAATGTTATATTTATTACGTATATAATTTTCACATGTCTAGCATATTTATTTGTATTTTACTATGTTCCAAGAATAAAAATAGTAATTTATTAGAAAAATATTACTTCAAAAATCTAGAGTCTCCACCAATTAAATTATACTATTTGTACTTATTTATTTCACTCTCGTCACAACATAATTCCATTTCCACATGGTTCGATTGAACAAAATTTCTGTAACTACATGTTAAATTTATTATTTTGTTTATATTAAAATTATATCGATTTCTAATTCAGGCTGACAATAACATTAGATAAATTTGTTAATATGTAAAAGTTTGTTATATGTTAATGTTACATGTTATGCTGATTATCTACCCAATTAAATTGTGAGCCATCTCACCATAATTATTATTAAATAACAATTATAAAATAAAAATAAAATTATTCTCATAAATTTGAGTCAATTTTTTTAATATAATGGTAAATTTTTTAATATAACGGTAATTTTTTTAATATAACGTAAATTGTTATTTTTTTAATTATGTATACTTGAGCATTGGTTAATGAATTCTGATCTGCATGTTCATGTCTATCATATCGTGTTTATATATAACGTTTCTGGTATTGGTATTGGTATTTGCTATAACGTTAAAGATTGTAAATTTTCCTACAGTTGGCCTGGCCTCTGTAAATTTGTTGTTTGTTTAAACAGTTTGCAGAGAGCCTTTGTCACTTTTTTCCACCATCACAACAGAAGCTTCTGTAGTCCGTTCCCCGGGGACTCCGTCGTTTTCTCTGGATCCTCCTCCCAGGATTGCTTGGCTTTTTCGGTCATTTTCTGCTCAACACATTCTTTGGCCAGCCTGGCTTTTACTACCAATCAGCTGACTTTTTCCCTTGTCTGTTCGTGGGTTGGGTTTGTTCGAGGGTTTGATTCCCAAGAATATTTGGTTAGCTAGCCTGTTTCTAAAAATAAAAATAAGAGTTTACTTTTAAATAAATTAGATTAAAGAAGAATATTCTAACAAAAACTATAAATGGTCTAAAATTGATCGGGAAAAACTATTCACCAAGTCAAAATGATTAGTTAACCAAGTCAAAATGATTAGTTAACATAAGATAATAGGACATTACAACTTCTTTTTCATACTAAGCTGTAGAGTGTCTCTCAACCCACTAAAATTGACACAAACCAATATGCTTAATGAAAGCATATACTCTCACTAAAAAAATACTAAATTTAATCTCACAAACCAATATGCTTGATGGATATGTACGCTCTCAAAGAAAAAAATTCTAAGTTCAGGAGTTTTGATGTTTGGATTTGATTTGCAGCAGTTTCACGAGTGTTCTTTCTTTTTAATCTAATGCATTGTATATAAAATAATCAAGATTACATTGTTGTAGTAGGTAGCCATCAAAGGACTTCTCTATTCCTCATATGGACTCCCATGGATTCCAAATAACAGCACTTCTTTACAGAATCCATGTTCCCAAAACTCAAAATTAGAACTAAATCCAAATAACAACAAAGAATATTAAAGCTCATTTTCTTGAGTTGTCAAAAAATAAACCACACACACATAATAGAAAAAGCCAAAAGAACTTATTCTTTACAGAATCCATGGTGCCAAGACTTAAAATTACAACTAAATCCAAATAAAAACAAAGAATATTAAAGCTCATTTTCTTGAGTTGTAGAAAAATAAACCACACACACATAATAGAAAAAGCCAAAAGAACTTATAGGCAAAATGAGTCATTCAGAATCTAAAGATGAGATAGTAGTTGGAGCTCTCACACTCATTCTGGAGTTTCAACATTATCACACTTATCTTGGAGGTTCAATATTATCATACTCACAATGCAAGTGTCCATGCGAATCCCTTGCATTCACTTTATCCAAGTTGAACTATTGGTTCTTCAACATTCTCTTAATGTCTTCCAAGGTGGCAAAGATATTGCACATCTCAACTTGTTTGTCCTTCAAAACCAAAATCAACATAGTTTTCATCTTCCAATGTGAAACTATTGACTTCAAATACTACTTCTTCCTACCCTTGGTGTGTTCAGGGTCTAGAATCTAGGTAGAAACTTCATCCATAATTTCATAAACTGAGTGGGATTAGCTCTGCAACCCAACTTGAGTTTCAAACTTGTGGATTTCTCTTCTTGTCTTAGGTGACACTACATTAAAGTATGTGGAGTAGAATCTTGAGTGAATAGTCTTTCCCTCAGTTGTCCCTATGGACTACTACCTCTCCCCCTCTCTAAGAATGCATATGTTTCCTAGGCGACATGACAACAACAAAGGGGGTACAACTATGAAAATTGTTGAATCTTCCTCTACTTGGAAAGAAACATGAAATAACACCAAACATGGTCACCCTAGACTTAAACACCGACCCACAACATCATCACCAACACTCATAACACATACCATTCAGCAAGAGTTGATTCCTCGGTAATTTCCTCGTAGGCACAAAGACCCCTGCCACATAAACCCCATGCCATAAAACCATTAACCATAAACAAAACCATGTGGTACCCAATGGCCACAACCTATAGACAACCCTCAGAGGTGGAAAGAAGAAAGAGCATAAAAACACAAATGGCCCAACTCCCAATTCTCTAGACAAGAGCATTGGATACTCAAAGAAAACCCCAAACATGCCAATTCCAATGGAGTTAAAACCAAACATCAACCCACTTCCTACAAACCCACTTGAAGCCAGACTATGAAACTACTCACAGACCCCCGCTTCATAGAGAAATCTCTAAAATACACAAACCCGAGCCCAAAGCCAAAATACAAGTAGGAAAGCAAGAAAAGGAGGAAGATGACCTGCACACTTTTGTTGGGAAATGAAGACAGGAAAGCAAGAAAAGGAGGAAGATGACCTGCACAATTTTGTTGGGAAATGAGGATGAGGATTGGGTCCTCCTCACACTGTTGAATTCCAGTAGTAGGCTCCATAATCCAACTTTCACGAGCCTAGATTTTCCACCCTCCTACCACCTCAAGCATAGGAAACCAACGAAATAAAACCTCACTATCACACCATCCCAATTGAGAACACATGAATTGAAACAAACTTCACATAATAGGTTAACCACTAGGATTAAGGAGGTCAAGGTCTTTGTCTCACCTCTACCCTTCCCCTCATTGCATAATGCTTGAGGATCCATTGTACAACCATACTTAATACCAATGAAATCCATCTGGTGGCTTTCATACTCATGCATGTTAAGGGTGGGCCATGCCCCCTCAACACAACTTACCATCATGTCCTAGGGTGGCAAGCTCAGTGCCCAAGACACCCTCATTAAAACTATTAACACCCCCATTGGGGAAGCCCTTATCATTGTCTCGAACAAATTGGAAGAATTCCACCTAGCATGCCTGAATCCTAACGGGCCAACCCATATTAACATTTAAATCTATACTTTGGCATCCCAAGTTACCCATAAAATTTGTTGCCATGTTCCTCATTCTTCTTAAATGCCAAACTAAATCATATTCCAACTATAAAATCAATTCATTGATGCCCTCGATTGGACTTTGGGAACCCCATAGATTATTTTTCTACACAGTTTGTCAGTAACTTTGAGTCTCCATCAATTTGAAAATTTTGAAAGCTTTCTGAGATAACAACTTGTAGACCACTTTCTAGGTCCTAGAACTCTACCACATTATTACTTGTAGTTATGCAACTCTACAAGAAGATCATGAGGATACTTGAGTTCCAAACCCTACTATTCAAGGATTTCTCTTCAATGTTGCACCAAAAATTAATTTGATAAAACCTTCCCGAGGGAGTAAAATGAATGGGGACCTAGAAACCTAACTCTAACATTCTGGCTTTCCTTGGGGGGAGCATTTCCTCAGTTAAGTATAGCTCTCCCATGATCTATTTATCTTGGATTTCAATGATCTAATCTCCCTCAAACTAATCTCCTGCTAATATTATGTCCCTAATGTTTTGTTAGATCAACTCCCAAAGCAGCTCTCATTTCCTCCTTTTGTTCTTGAATATCCTACCATTTATTTCTTTCCATAAGGACCATTGTGCAAATCCCACTACTAGAACATAAATCTCTGTTGATTATGTGATTTGGGATGGATTTTGATTCCATTGTCCAATGGTTTTGGTAACATCCTTTGAGTTATGATTATTGTACCTAAAGACTAAAGGAATGCAATACTAAATTACTTCAAACAATAGACATGAGTTTAAGAGATGCTCCATGTTCTCCTCCTTTAATTCTACATAAGAAACAATATGACAAAACTTGGAAGCCTTTCTTTCTAATCTGATCCCATGTTAATAGCTTTCTCCTTCCCACCTACAATGAGAAATGTGCCACTTTGGGTCATAAATTGTAGGTCCAAATATTTTTCCAAATTGAGTCTCTCCCCAATTTTTATTACCCACAAGAAGTGACAAGGTCTCCTTTAGGGAAAACATACCTTTATCCTATAGTCCCCATCTTAGTTTTTCCTAGTCCTGGACTATCCAAATTTTCCTCTCTTTTATCTCTTCCTTCAAGTTTTCCTAAGGCATATCTTGATTGTCGCTCAGCTAATATTCTCCAGATTTCCAAACTATCAAATGATGATTGATATGGTCTTCTCTCTAGTAATCTTCCACCTTGTGACTCCTAAATGAGGTGGTGTAATTATTTAAATCCCCATACTCTTCTTTGTTTGTTAGTCTAGGGAGTTGTTTCCAAGCCTCCTCCCATAATATAGCTATGTCCCCTTTTATTATCTCGCAAAAATCATAATCTTTCACTAAACTACAATTTTCTTGTGCCCAATTCCATATCGTTGATCCTTGGGTGACTGAGTTCTCTCTTAATCTATCAACTTGTGAAGGGATGATGCTATATTTCCTACACCAAACTTGTTTCCATAATTCCTCTCCTTCCTACAACCATCTCCACCATAGCTTTCCCCCAATGCTTTGTTAAGTACCTCTAGTCCCTCAATCCCATGCCTCCTACCAATTAAAGCATACACAATTTCTCCCATGCCACCAACATCCACTTCTTATCATGGTTCACCCCTTTCCATAAGAAATTCACTTTTAAATTAGCTCTTTTCATTTTGATTTAGGAGTCAGTTATACTGCCATTTGATATACTGGGATTTCCTAAAGAACCAATTTGCCTAAAGTTACTCTACCAACCATATGCAAAGCCCTGAAGGCCCAATTGCTTATATTCTTAGATATTTCTGCAACAATTCTTTCCAACATGATATCCTCTGTTGGTTAAAAGCCAAACGGACTCCAAGGTATTTTATTGGGAGACTCAGAATCTAGAACTATAACACTCTAGCAAGATGGAATTGAATCGATGCATTATAGTTGAAGAATAAATTATTTGTTTTCTCATTATTTATCACCATCCTCGATGCTGCCATGAATACTAAGAGAAAGGAATGGATAACTTTGGATTCCTTGAAAGAAGGTAGACCAAATAGCAATACATCATCCACAAGCGTTTAGTGGGTCACTGGAAACTCGTTACCAAAGATTTGCAAGCCTTGAGTTTTCCTCTAGAACATGCATATTTTAAGAGTCTTCTGAGGCCATCAACAACCATGATGAAAATAAAAGGAGATAGGGTATCTCATTGATGTAGATATCTTGAAGAGTTGAAGGTTCTAGATGGGGAATTGTTGAGAGAAATAGAATAGAAAGGTTTTTAGATAAGAGGTCTAATCCATGAAAACTATTGCCATGAAAAATAGAAAGGTGTTGAGATAAGAGTTCTAATCCATGGAATCCAATGCCATGAAAAACCAAACACATCAGAACTTGAACAAGATAAGAACAACTCAGGTTATCATATGCCTTCCATAAGTCGAATTTAATTAACATACCTAGCCTCCTTAATTATTTCAGCAAGTAGATTATTTCATGTGTTGCTATTATTCCATCTATAATCTAGAGGCTTGCCAAGCCTCCACTAAGCCAATTTGTTTTGATACTATCAAACCCTTAAACAATAGCTTTAAGCGATTAACTAGACCTAAGGAGATTATGTTATATATGAGGCGATCAACCTAAATCTACTAGGATCCTCTCTCTTACCTACCTTAAAGATTAAATCGTGTAAAGCATTCATTTACTTTGAATATATTTCTTATAATCATAGGTGTGGCTATATAAAAATGATTGAGAACACTAAGAAGAATCTGAGAGAGCTTATTTTAAAAAGATGTGAGACAATATTTAAATATAAATTTAGAAATTTAATTCAATGTCACTTTAATTAAGCTAAAAAGGAAAAAGCTAAAAATTTCAACATACATATAAATACTCAAATTAACAATAAACTTTAATATTACCTTAAATTCTTTAAACATATAAAAAAATATTGAAAACACTAAGAAGAATTTGAGAGAGTTTATTTTAAAAAAGACATGAGACAATATTTAAATATAAATTTAGAAATCTAATTCAATGTCACTTTAATTAAATATAAATTTAGAAATCTAATTCAATGTCACTTTAATTAAGCTAAAAATGAAAAAGCTAAAAATTTCAAAATACATATAAATACTCAAATTAACAATAAACTCTAATATTACCTTAAATTCTTTAAACATATAAAAAAATATTGAAAAACACAGAAAAATTTGAAAGAGCTTATTTTAAAAAAGACATGAGACCATATTTAAATATAAATTTAGAAATCTAATTCAATGTCACTTTAATTAAGCTAAAAAAGAAAAAAGCTAAAAGTTTCAACATACATATAAATACTCAAATTAACAATAATCTTTAATATTACCTTAAATTCTTTAAACATATAAAAAAAATATTTAAACCATAAAATATTTATCAATTTCTACAATAGTATTTTTATATACATTTTAATCTTTAAAACCCTTTAAGAGTACAATGTTTATTTTGTTTACTTATTTTTTAATCGAACTTTTAACACAAATATGAATCTTAAAGTAAACATCACACTAAATACAAATTTAAAATGAATATTCATAAAGCAAGGACCAAACTAGAATCTTCGGAGAAAAAAAATGTTAAAATTTAAATGTCTAC
This sequence comes from Pinus taeda, assembly GCA_000404065.3. Classification (NCBI taxonomy): domain Eukaryota; kingdom Viridiplantae; phylum Streptophyta; class Pinopsida; order Pinales; family Pinaceae; genus Pinus; species Pinus taeda. The sequence continues at coordinate 101,034 of APFE031187064.1, forward strand.
GCAAATCCCAAGGTGGAATTTAATATTGATAACCATAGCCCTTGGAAAAGGAAACCATTAAGTGCATGCATGTGTGACAAATGTAGTATTTAATGAATTTGTTATTCATAGCGTTCCAACTAAGTTGTGGAGAGCAAAATCATTGAAGGACAAAATTGGTCCAACTATGATTAATGGAATTTTGTCTGCATCTAATGTAACATGTAGATTGGAATCCCAATCCCAGTCATGTGATGATATATTATGTAGCTTTTGATCCCAAAATATCAATATCGAGATAGTGGAAGTCCATATTATAATATATTATGCAGCTTTCCACATGGTTTATTTGTGCGGGGTCGCTGGAAAGATTCATAGTTCAAAAATATCATTTTTCCTTCATGTCACTCATAATGGTCCAATAGCATCTCTTCCTCATTTGATGAAGTCAAACTTCATGAGAGTGGTAATTAGTTTATTTTGTGAAAGTTATCTCATTTGATATGTCTAAAGTATGAATATTTCAGGAAAATATTAGAATAATCTCACTTTAAATGTAAAAACAATAAAAGAAATCAAAAGAACTTATTCATATGAATTTGATGTATTGAGTGATGGTTATGCTGAACATATGTATTGTGGTTTTTGATTGAATTTAGGTTTTTGGGTTGTAATGAATTTAGGATTTTATGATTTTTTTCCTTATTATTTAAAAGGTGGTCTAAATTTATATCTTTGTAGTTATTAGTTTGATTGGTTTGTAGGAGGGGAAGTGTTTGGTGGATTTGGTTGAGTGAATGGCTCAATTTCCACTTGTTTCTCAAGTAGTTGTAACTTGCACAATATTATATAGATGTTTAGTTAGATTTATAAAACATAATTATAATATGCTAAATCTAAATATCATTAAAGAAGCATGTAATCAATGTAAATAGATCAAAGATAAAACATCAAATGAGAGGGAAAACTCTTTATTGATGATGGAATCAGGTAATAATGGTTTGCAAAATGAGATACAAATAGGGAGGATGTTGAGCTAGGGGATCCCTCTCGAATCCTCCAAAGGAAGGTCCTTTTCTAAGTTCCTTATTGTTTATTCTCTATCTATGTCTTAAGAAGCATACAAACTCTTGTGATGGTCAAAGATTACAAATGAGTAGTGTGCATAAAACAAGTTTTAGAGTATGAATCAACACTAATAAGACTTTGCTAGAATGATGATACAATTCTTCTCTCCCTAAAATGGATGCCCAAGGCTTGCATTTATAGGATTTCATCAACAATTCTTTAAGCTAGTTCATTGAAGGGAGTTTGATTCCATTATGTGCTCCTAATGCTTAAAGGGAACATGGTGGACGGATTGGAGTGTCCAATTACTCATCCTTAAGTGTGTGGGAGGCCAAAGTGAACAAGTTTGAACCTTGTACTTGCCTCATGACAATATCTACATGATTTCCCACCTCATTCATTAAGGAAGTGATGTTTTCTATAAATATACACAATTATCAAAGGGAGGGTCACATGAATCACAAAGTTTGATCAATTTCTTGAGGGTTGTTAGTTAATTTCGTTACAAAATGAATTAAAGAAGGTTCCTAATGACCACCTATACATCTATGTGAGAATAATATTAGGTCATAAGAACTACCCCTTTATGTATAAGTTTAGGATAAAATTTATAAACAAGATACGTCATAGTCTTCTTAATGTATATTGCATGAATGATGTTTTGACTGAAAGAGAGAGAGAGAGAGAGAGAGAGAGAGAGGAGTAAGACGTCATTTAGAGGATGAAGAAGGCACCAACTGCAAAACATACATCCCATAAAAGGGGTCTTTATAATATATAAATGAGTGGGAATGTCCCACTCTCATGATTGATAAGAATGATTTAACAATGGACAAGATGTTGATTGATATTGTCTAAGATACTAGAGCACTGCATGGTAGTTGGTGTATGTTGAAGTAGATATATACATCACCTCTACGAACAACCATGTAGAAGATGGTTTTGATGAGAATGCTCTTAGGAACTTGACATGAACAAAAAATGTGCAACATTCTAGCTGATGAATGTTGTTCAAGTATGGGGTTCTTAAAAAAACCCTAGAGAGTGTAATTGTCATAAGGTAAGACCCACCCTTACATGACGATGTGCCAAAGTCAAAAAGTAGGGAGTAAATGGAAACACATAATAATATGACTATGTTTGTTCCATCCAATGTTCATCATTATTCATGGGAATGAGAACTAAGATACCACTTCATTCATGTAAGCTAGGATTCAATGTCAACAAGAAGGAAGACATGATAGCCAAGGGAAGAGGACCCTTGGAAAACAAAAAATTGAACTAGATACCAAATTTTATGAAGTTGTTTAAAATTGAGTGCAAGCTAGAATTTTTTATCTTGATAATTACTTATGAAGATGTTATTGTTCTTTCTATCCTTTTTCTATTATTCATCAATGAATTATCAATTTAATCAATCAAGTACATTGCACAAGAGACAATAGACTCAGTAAAGTAGGCCACTAATCAAGGAAAAACCCATAAGGGGAAAACCCAACAATCCTTTCCTTATAGAAGCATTGTCAACAAGGGAGATCCATGTCACATCGAACCTAATCAGTAGACCAATTATACAAGTTCGAAGTCAACCCTTCAAGAAAAAAATAGTCATAAAAAATCATAAGAAATTTTCCAGAAGTCTTATCTAGGATATGCCATTTTCCTCATAAATTTTACTTAGCTTGTAGTATATCCTTAGAAACATTATACAAAATTATTTCGGAGTGTATTTTATTCTTCCTTAGATATGCCGAAATTATCTTTGTATCTTAATGTTGGCAGGCCAACCTACTCTCTTTTATTTATGATAAAATAAAAGGGCCACTCCTAAATATTTTGCTAATTTTGTCATTTTTTAATTGACTAGATTGGTATTGGATTGATCCCTGCATCTTTTCCTGTAATCATCATTTTGATCTTTACGTTGAATTATATCTTTGTTCATGATGTGCGTAACATTATATGGCTCATTATTTTAGTCATTAGTGATGTAAAGGTTATTTTATTTTATTGATATGATTGATGAATTTATCATTGCTCCTAATAGAAAGAAAATGTATAAGTTTATGGGTTTCTAGAGAATCAAAGATTCTGTAGCAACCCTAATTTAGTTTGAAATGATAATAGGTTATAAACTATAATATCAATTCTTGTGTTAATCCTTTTATCTCCGTATGATGTGTGATCTTAAATGTTTTAATGTTTAGACCAATGGTCATAACCTATGGTTTATATCTATATTGGTTGCATTGTATTTTTTTTTTTAAATTAATTTATATCATTCAATAGTTAAATCATATCATGTATGTCAATTACTGGTCCATTGATTTTGAATTAAATATATGATTCTCGGTGATTTGTTTATGGATTCACACATATGGAAAATAATGGTTTCAGTTCATGTGTTATGTTATCATGTTTATTCATCAATTGATCTAGAATTCTAAGTCTCGAGTGTCAACTTGTGGCAATGCCAATTGTCACATCAATCGTTAACCCATGTTCCCCATTCATTGCTTGTATCATTAGGTCATCATGGCTCTAACTCAAGATGGTACTTGATAGTGGTTTAATTCATTACTCAATTTTTTTATAGGGTTCTCCCAAAAAATCCTCATTCTATCTCTTTTCGTTTTTGTCCCAAGGGCTCTGCAACTTAGGGTTTGATGGTTGGATTTTTTGTTTTCCTAAACCCTATTTCACTTTGTTTCTAGTCACATCCCCCAACATGTTACCTGTAGTGAAAACCAATCTCATTGGAGATAAACTTGTTAAAGTGATGCAGGAGCATCAAGACCATCCTCTTTTGTAAATATGGAATAAAGAGGGGGTGTGATAATTTTAAATATTTTGTTGTTTTAGGAAGTGAAGTTATGTAAATATTCTTTTATTTAGAAAAAGGATATGAGAGAATAGTTTAGCGAAAAAGAATGGGGATAGAATTTCTATGTTTTTCCCAGTTAAAATTAGGATAAGAATGGAGAAAAGCTTCAAGCTTTAAATCATTGTGTAAAAAGGGAAAAATCTTTCTTTTTCTAGGAGATAAGGTCTGATCTATCCCTTATGTATCTATAAAATAAAGTGGCAGAAAGCTCTCATTTCATTAGAGGGGAGTGTGAGAGAGTGAGTGGTTTTCTGGTTGGAAGCCTTTGAGCAGTTTGTAAAGGGCCATAAATTCCAATTATCTGGCCAAGTTTGTAAGTAATTGTTTTGTTTTAAATCATATATTTATATAGATGGGATGATTGTGAAATTTGTATAGCTGGAAGGATGAACATTAATGTGAAAATTGTTAAATCCATGTCATGTATTCAGCTTCATATTTCTAATATAATGGATGTGGCGGATGCCAACTTCATTCTCTGTGTGATAGGTCTGATTCTCACGATGGATCAGAGTTGCTTTTAAGGCCGCTTGGGTGATTGCAATAGCTTTCTGATCTAACTTGTAAACAATGTTTAAGATTTCGTTTGGGTTTTGAGAAATTAAATTACAGTGTAATCATTCTGATATATTTGAATTTAAATTCGGCAAAATGCGGAAATGTGATATCGCTCCTCGTTTTCATCTCGCCAATGAAAACTTTTCTGCACATAGCGGAGAATGAGTCCACAGAACACTTCAATTCTCTCCCTTATGCCTGCACGTTATTGAGAACTGCGCAGTGGACATATTATGGTTTGATCAAACGCTGGACAGGGTATTCACGTTTATTTTTTACTGTGATTCTCCACCGTTTTGTGGACAGTGTATAAGCGGATCTAGAACCGGAGGTAGAGAGTTGTGTGCATGTGGAAATCGAGCCTTGGATGTTGAGACGGAGGTGGCGAGTCTGGTTAACAGTAACAATTTAACCTTTTGTTTTCATGTGGATATTTTGTCTCTATGATTGACTCTGCCTGGAGTGTTTCTTCAAGTTTCTTGGCGTTGATGATGGTAGTGAAGAAAATGTTATTGCAGCGTTGGATGCTGTTGGAGTATTTACAGTCAGAGTTTAATGAATAGCCTGTTTTATGTTTATGAATGGAGACTTCCAGAGTATGAAATCGCTCAGATTGGAGTGTTAGTTGGGCATTGGCTTAAATGCATTTTTAAATTCTTAGTCAAAGTAAAATCCTGGGTATATTGCAGGCAGGCTACCCTGCATCAGGTGGTATCAGAGCCTGACTCTGTTTTCATTGAAGATGTTTTTTTTTAGTACAGCTGAGAATTGAAGTTTTTTTTTTTGAAGTGTGGTGAATAGTTGAAATAAAGATCAGATTTTTAAATTTGATGTGCAAGCATACACAAGTGAAGAAGATTGCAGTAGTGGAAAGAAGACAAGATCAGGCAAGATCTTAAAGGTGAGATTATTTTTCTGATTTGGAATTTGTAAATGAAGTTATGGTTGCAGAGAAGGTGGCAGTGAACCTGGCATTCAGCTGAAGGCTGGATAGGGAGGACAATTGCAATGTCTTGAAGAAGAAGGTGAGTTGAAGAGATAACCTAGAGAGAGTAGAGGAGTGCTCAAGAGGTTCGGCAGTGAACCAGTACTTACCAAAAGACCAGATCCGGAGGGAAGGATTGGTGAGGTAAGTTGCAGCAAGAGAGATTGTTGTTGCAGAGGCTAGTACAACTCATGGTGAGTGAGAAACTCATGAGGAAGCAGTCTGCCAGAGGCAGAAGGAGTTTTTCTAGAGGAAAAGGAGACATAGGAAGAGGTTCAGAGAAATTCCACAGAGATGAGATGACTACGGGAGTTCGACAAAGAAATATTGCAGAAATAAAGGCACAGTTGCAGGTACTGGAAGAATGGCTACAAGAACAGGAAAAGCAGAAAGGAAAATGGCTCTTCCCACTAAAGGGAAGAGAGTGATTTGGCGATAATTGCAGAGGAGGTTGAGACAAATTCTGATTGCCTTGTTGAAAAAGGGACTTAGAGTTCTTGCGCCAGAGATGAAATTTGAAAATTCCACATGTAGATCTGATCAAAGGAAAATGCCGAAGGAAGCAGTCAAGACTAAAAAGTCTTGCAGTTTTAAAACTGATGAGTTGTGTATGTTTGCAGGTGCAGAAGAGGAGGAGATTATTGATAATTTCTTGAGTTATTGGGCAAATCCAGATCAGCTGGATAATGTGAACTCTTGTGTTTGTATAGCTGACAATTGTGATGTGATTACAGGTGTTGAGGAGGATGTGCCATCTTGTGAAACTGTTACAGCACAAGACAAAGTTCTTGTGGATGTTGAAGAAGAGGATCAGTCTGAAGCACAGATAAGGGAAGTAACAACTGATAATTTATGTATGAATGCAGGTGATGATAATATGCTTCAGCGATGCTACAGAGAAATTGCATTGTTAGAATATTTGTTGGAAAATCCATAGTATGACAAGGAGATTACAGAAGAAAGAGTTCACTGCAGTGAACAAGAGGAAAAAGTTGCAGATGAAATTACAGGTGACAAGCAAAGGAATGTTGCAGAGGGACAGGAAGTTTGGGAGGCAGCAACATCCATAATGACAGCTAGAGCAACATGTGGGTTGATAGCAGCAGAAGAGGCACTGATGCCTTATATTTTTTATTCTAACAATTGTTTTGTGAGTATAGGTCTTACTGAGGATACTGGAGAAAATCTGCTGGACAAAGAAATTGAACTGATGAGGCAGATGATGATGAAGGAATTCTGAAAGAGACCAGCAGCAGTGAAACAAAGGAGAAGCAACAAACGGAGGACAACAGAAGATTGCAAGAGTGCAGCTAGTGGAGCAAAGCAGCATAAGGTGTGGAGACCTGGAGAAGGACAACAGACAAAAGCAGTGGAAAATGGAAACTTGCAGCACAAGGTGTGGGATCCAGGCATACACAGATCCGAACACATGATTAGGAGATCATGATTAATTTTAAGGTTGGGTGTATGATCCAGGAGCATCAAGACCATCCTCTTTTGTAAATATGGAATAAAGAGGGGGTGTGATAATTTTAAATATTTTGTTGTTTTAGGAAGTGAAGTTATGCAAATATTCTTTTATATAGAAAAAGGATATGAGAGAATAGTTTAGGGAAAAAGAATGGGGATAGAATTTCTATGTTTTTCCCAGTTAAAATTAGGATAAGAATGGAGAAAAGCTTCAAGCTTTAAATCATTGTGTAAAAAGGGAAAAATCCTGCTTTTTCTAGGAGATAAGGTCTGATCTATCCCTTATGTATCTATAAAATAAAGTGGTAGAAAGCTCTCATTTCATCAGAGGGGTGTTAGGATATTCCGACACATAGGAAATAGTTAAGTTCAACTTGGTCTAGTATAGAGTTAGGTAAAGTGTGTTTCTTTACCATTGTACATTTTGTAACTTACAATCCGACG
>APFE031187064.1:113513-129497 GCA_000404065.3 Pinus taeda
ACTAGTGTATTGATCTGTGATCTGTTTGTGAGCGGTGTCCTTTTGGTGTTTTGTCTGAGGAACTTACCCTGTAAATTCCTACAAGGGGAGTGTGAGAGAGTGAGTGGTTTTCTGGTTGGAAGCCTTCGGGCAGTTTGTAAAGGGCCATAAATTCCAATTATTTGCCCAAGTTTGTAAGTAATTGTTTTGTTTTAAATCATATATTTATATATATTTATATAGATGGGATGATTGTGAAAGTTGTATAGCTGGAAGGATGAACATTAATGTGAAAATTGTTAAATCCATGTCATGTATTCAGCTTCATATTTCTAATATGATGGATGTGACAGATGCCAGCTTCATTCTCTGTGTGATAGGTCTGATTCTCACTATGGATCAGAGTTTCTTTTAAGGCCGCTTGGGTGATTGCAATAGCTTTCTGATCTAACTTGTAAACAAGGTTTAAGATTTCGTTTGGGTTTTGAGAAATTAAATTACAGTGTAATCATTCTGATATATTTGAATTTAAATTCGGCAAAATGCGGAAATGTGATATCGCTCCTCGTTTTCATCTCGCCAATGAAAACTTTTCTGCACATAGCGGAGAATGAGTCCACAGAACACTTCAATTCTCTCCCTTATGCCTGCATGTTATTGAGCATTGCGCAATGGATATATTATGGTTTGATCAAACGCTAGATAGGGTATTCACTTTTATTTTTGACTTTTATTCTCCACCGTTTTGTGGACAGTGTATAAGCAGATCCAGAACGGAGGTAGAGAGTTGTTTGCATGTGGAAATCGAGCCTTGGATGTTGAGATGGAGGTGGCGAGTCTGGTTACCAGTAACAATTTAACCTTTTGTTTTCATGTGGATATTTTGTCTCTATGATTGACTCTACCTAGAGTGTTTCTTCAAGTTTCTTGGCGTTGATGATGGTAGTGAAGAAAAGGTTATTGTAGTGTTGGATGTTGTTGGAGTATTTACAGTCATAGTTTAATGAATAGCATGTTTTATGTTTATGAATGGAGACTGCCAGAGTATGAAATCACCCAGATTGGAGTGTTAGTTGGGCATTGACGTAAATGCATTTTTAAATTCTTAGTCAAAGTAAAATCCTGGGTATATTGCAGGCAGGCTACCCTGCATCATAAAGTCAATCAAGAGTGTCTGGCTTTGTCTCACCAAGTAGGCTGGTGGAATTTTTATAATTGTTCCACAGGCATAGTAATGAGTTCATCAAAGCTTTCTTTTCTTATTTTAATGGGAGGAGAGCCCATGTGGGTGACCTGGAAATTAAAATCCATTTGGATTTTGTAACAATAGCTATGCACCTTCCTATTGAAGGTGAAACTAAGAATGTTTTAATCCAAAAAGTTCCATGCAGGAAGCTACTTGCCAATAAGGATTTCTAGTATCATGTCAAAGGTATCTCTACATCATCCTTGAAACCCAAATGGCATACATCTTTCATTTTATTCGTAGGTATATAAACTGTGAAGGGAGTTATAACATAGTTTTTATGTGTCATATCATGTTTTTAATGGTTTTCTTGGGCCATAAGCTTATCCTTCCCTATTATTTTCTTAAGATTTTAACAAAAATGACTAGGGACTATCAAGTTGACCACAAGAACCTTGAAAGGTTTATGTTCCACTACATTTTAATATGTATGTTAGTTAAACATCATTGGCTCAAATTGGGATTCCTTTCTTGATCGTAACAATTATGATAAACCTCTTCCATTTAGCCTTGCTAAGTCATATGCTACAATAATTGCTAACCCCTCTCCTATCAGTTCAACTCCATCATTGGTTGATGAATTCTCACAGGACGAGTGTGATCCCTTTGTTCAAGCACTAGGGTCACCTCTTTGAGATGACGATCAGGTCAACATTTCAAAACTTTTAACCTCCCTTTGTTTTACTAGAAGTGGGACAAGAGCCCATGATTTCAAACCCTCCACACAGTCTCCTTGGCCCGGACCCAGGTCTGCCCAGCCTGCAAAAAAATAAATTATTGGTTAAATTAAATAAGATATGGTTAAAACGAAGAAACTTTAAAGAATAATTGCTCGATCCAAAAGGACAATGCATAAGAGTCTTCCTATAAATCTTTCCTTTGTTGATTTGGAAACTAATCTCGAGCGATCACTGGAAAAAGATCAAGCCCAAATATGGGAAAGCTTCTTGTAATCATGTCAACACAGCGAATTGTGATGATTCTTCCATAGTTATTCCCTTATTTAGATGATTTAATGGCCAACATATATTAGAAACAACCATACATGGTTATGGCCCCTTGTTTGGAACATCGAATCAGGTAATTCATCTATGGGAATAATTAGTTGAGAACCTCATTTTAGACAAAGGATCAATCTAACAAGCAATAATCGTCTAGTGTCGAGGGTAAAATCCAGTCAAAGGACACTCACATCGTAATTAAATATCTGAATCTCAAATTCACTATATCCTCAGAATTAAAGGGATATAATGTAGATAAATAGTGAATTTGTTTTTATCTATGCATGTGAAGTGTTTCAGGTATGCTTTGTTTTAATCCATTCCTCTATTTTTAAATAAAAGGCCGCTACAAAATCAGAGATTATGTAGCAACCTTATTATAAAAGTATTATCAGCTTTTCTAATTCTAGTTTTCTTTTGAGGTAGCTATTCCACATGTGGAAAATAGTTTTATTTGACTTCACGACATAGGATACTCCCGATCATCGTTCGACAACTCTTAGCTTAGTATGGGAACCCTATTTGCCACTTGTTTTATTTCAATTTGGTCATTCAACCAAAAAAACCTAAAATGAGAACAATTTTTCTTTTATTTTTAGTTTTATCTGATTTCAAAAGGCTATAAGCCTGTGTGTATACCCTCAATTTTTATGAAAATGGGGATCCAAAAGGGAAATTTTTGGACAAGGAAAAGTTGATGAAATTTTAACGATGGAATACTTTTAATACAAGTTCGTTGATACGATTGCACTTAATTTGGTTCTTCTTTAATTATGTTCCATGGTCATGTGAAAGTATTATTTATTCTCGTGTAATTTATTTCAAGATTTAGAAGATGATTTTATTTTCTTTATGGTTTTATTCTTAAAGCAAACAATAGTTCTTATCACATTTATTTGTTGGTGAAACACTATTGCAATTTGTAATTGTTTAATCTTATTTATATTATTCTTAAGTGACTTGTGTTCTAAGAAGATATATTGATCTTGGAATTACTTTAATTTTAACTTTTGTGACTTATTTTCTAGATATTAGGGTTGATAGAAAAGGTCATTTCTTCTTTACAATTTGACAGAAATGTAGTTGTTGTAGATGAATGTCTCATTCATATTATCACTTTAGCTAACTAATTTTATTGATTTCTTTCATAAATTTAATGATTAAAATATATGAATTTAAACGAGATCATTTACAATTTTCCCTTTTATGAGTCTTGGAAAAGCAATAATTTAAAATTGTATATTAGTTAGTCTTTGCATTTATTCTTAATGTAAAATATGAAAGTAAACCTAATTGATTTGAGTTTGTATTCCAGGATAAGGAACGTATATATTTACTTTTACTTGTTCTATTATTAATTACATTGTGAAATAGATCTGATTTATAATTGCGTTTAGGAACATAATTTAATCTAATATTATAAATATTGTTTACAAGGATGCTTGATAGTGCATTTCCTTGAGCCTAGTTACATTAAGTTATGGCCTACATTATATGTTGTAACATATTTTTTGTACGTTATGTATCATATCTTGATCATGTAGCAATAATTGTTGTATTATATTTGTTAATTTTATTTTTTAAATGAAATATATAAATTAGAATTATTTATTATTTCATAGTTCATTGACATTGAAACATCCAACCTTCTATTTTCATACTTATATTAGATTCATGTTGTTTGATTCCTATCATTTCATTTCTATGGTTTACTTAATAATTAAATTGTAATTTATTTTAACCATAATTTAGCATAGGATTAATTTAGATTAGTATAGGATTGTTATGGAAATTTACACATAGCCACAAGGAGTTATTTCTTTGTACTCTTATGACCCTGATAAGACTACTAGATCAAGGAGTATATACCAAAACCAATCAAGCAAATAGATCCCAAACCATATGACACAATCAAATCATTCATGCATACAACTTCCTAGCTAGAGTTTGAGATGAAACCTCAAATCATTGCAAATCGATGATGGATGTTGGTTTTGATGCAAATAGTACTTTCTCCAACTAGGAGATCTCACCTTCCACAATAGATATAGTACATGCACACAAGTATCACTAAACAAGGAGTGGAAATGGCCTTCCATAGAGGATCGTCAACTTAAACAAAGAAAGATAACCATGAACAATTAATTACAAATTCAAATTTTCAGGAAGGGAACATTCACTTTCAATGATAATAAAATCAAATGATAAAACATGCATACCTTAAACAATTGAGACCCTCTCCTAAATCTTGTATCATGGTTTCGTTCTCCCAGTGCAATAGATCTCTCGTGTTATGGTTTGGATAGTAGATATAACTCCCTTTCCTCTTTTTGCGATTATATGCGTTCATTATATCATCTAAAAGAACGTATCTAGACACCTAGGGGCTTGAGAAGTTAGGAAACTTATACAAAAATGGACCCCTAATAGCTCATACACAAGTGTGTCAAGTTAACCTCTCCAGGTTTGACAAATTATAGAAACCTTTTTCACAATTATGAACTTTTTCTAAATTATGAAATATTTTTTATGTTATAATTATAAAATCATGACAAAATAATTATGAAAAATTACTCAATCATGTAATTCCACTCTTTTAACATGGAATAAATCCCACATACATAAAATAAAAGCTGAAATTAGATGCATTCTAGCCAACAATTGAGGTAAGTTAAACTTGGGTTTCTCTCACTATAATGGAGTGGAAAATAGGGTTATAACAGATGCCCTCTAATTTGTGAGCTCATATAAGAAAATGATGGGTGAAAGACATTACAAAACAACTCAAAGCTCAAAATTGGAGGAAGGAGCCAAGATTGAGAAGCTAGATCGGAGGAACTGAAGTGCTAAAGTCTTAACTCTACACCCATGCTTAGTCAGAAAGAGATAATAAACATGGCCGCCAAACATATAGTACAGATCCATGACATGAAATGCTAAGAAATGGCCATTAAGAATACACAGTGGATCCATGTGACATATCATAAAGATCATAGCCACCATCAAATATAGCGTGGATTTATGTCACAATATACATCATTAGGACTATGGACATCTAACAAAGAAGAGGTGTCTCATAGTAGTCCTCAAAGTACATAAACGATACATAACCCCAACACAACCTAGGAAGGGTTCTATATAAGAGTGAGATGTCCCTAACCCGGGGTCTTTGACATAACCCTAAAGGTATGAATCTAAGGCTTGTGAATAGATGTGATGATGTCAATCATGGTAGAAATTGCCTGATTACCAATCAATGAGGTGTAATGTTAATAGATGTTAGGGGACCCACTAATGATGCAAATGGACCCCAAGGTACCCTAGTATAGTAAAAAAAGTGTGAATATATGAGTTGACGTTGAACACCCATGGACTCAACTTATCAAGAGTGAATGACGTAAACCCATTGTGAATCGCGAGGAAACCTACCACTATGTTCTGCAAGCTCCAAGGTACTAATAGTTCCTAAATCAAACTCCCAGACAATAAGTTGAATTCGATAGGAGAATATTCATTGAAGGATGACCTTGATGTATCCCCCATCAATTGACACAAAACAGGTTGAGATGATGTAGTGAATTCAATGAATTCATGAGATGATGAAGTGCAACTGATACAAGGATGTCTGACTAAAAAAGGTCAATAAGGAACCACAGATGGCCAATATAGGATGAGGCTTCCCTTGAACACACAACAACATGAAACAAGAGGGACTTGGCAACATGACTAATGAGCACCACATGGTATCATGCAACAACAAATGAGGCATTGAATCATGCTCCATATGACTGGAAGAGTAACTAGTAGGAGGAGTATAAAGACTCATATGTATGGTACAACTCAAAAGGTAACTTGGATCTACTTCAATTCTTCTACAATAATAACTTCAAGATATGCTCCAAAATTGTACAAGAATGATGCCAAAAATAACTTCAAAAACTATGCCAAAATCCTTTTAAAATGTACCAAAAGTATTACCATAGATAGCGTCCATAATATGACCTCTCCTCACTTTTGGTTCATGAGATCTGAACCCTAGAAACACTTTTTTTCTTTTCTTCTTTCAACATATATGAATTTTCCTTGAGAAAATTGCTAAAATGCCTCCTCCTCCCACCGATATATAATGCACTCGTGGTCTAGACTATAAATTGTCCACTTGTTGGGCCAACTTTTCCATTAGTTGGACTAACTTGTGCAATTGAAAAAATGTATAATTAATATTCAAAAAATAATTTGTCCTCAACTACGTGGAGTTAGAGGGAGTCCCATATACTACTGGAAATATATCAGAATAAGATTTCCAACAAGTATGTGATATCCCTTAGCTTAATGATTTGATTGTCATTAAATATGCATAGGTTTATTTTAATTAAGTATGCTACATTGAAATATAGATAAACATCTCAATTATCAGTAATTTAAAATTGATGATGGGTGTTTGTAAAGTTGTAATTATGTTTTATTTTGTGAATAATTTTTTTTTGGGGAAATTAATAGCTAAGTACAAATGGATGAAAGAAAAAAAAGTTTCACTTTAATTTGGAAATTATTATTATCCATAAATAATTCCTAGGCATCTAATTTGAGTGATTAGATTTAATTAAAAAATTATGATATTGGTCAATTAATTGTTTCCTGGAAGATGAGTTGTCCTAAACAATGGGAAATGGGAGCTCGTAAATGAGAAAACAAATACTTGCTATTTGTTGGTGAGGTGGAGGCAGTTATTAACCACCAAAAGAGTAGTAGATGGATAATATCTAGGAATTTTCTTGCTTTTGTCTCATTATTCTAAGAGTAGAATTTGAAGGAGACTAAAGAGAAGCAAGAAGGAACAGAGAGAATTGCATGCCTAGTTGCTCGAGGGGACAAGTATTTTTTTGTGTCAAGGTTGGGAGGAGCCAATTATTAAGTTATCAATTCCTTAAGCACTTAGTCATGCCGATATTTCTACTTGTATACTTGGTTTATTTATTCATGGAAACAAAATTGTTTATAAGATTTTATTTTATTTTATTTTATTTTTTTTAATTTTTTTTCAGAATTATTGTGTATATTAACTAAAGAAATTATTGTAGAAAGTTTTTGAATTCATAAAAGGTACACAATCAAAGATTAAATTGTGTTTCCTTTTTCTACATTTTGATTGTTAAAGTAGATAGTAAAAAAAAGTTTTAGATTATTATCATCATACATATTATTATAGAGATTCGTAGTTGCACATCAATTTATAAAGAATAGGTTCCCCACTATAGAAATAATGTACAATATAGATTGACTATGAAAAAAGAAAATATGATTAGAAAGAGAAATTTTTAAATGAGAAGGTTGTTCTCATCATCAATATTATGAATGATACTAATATAAATAAACATATGTATATATTAGTTATGTAGCGAAGTAATAATATGTTATCGATTTCAGTGATAAATCTGTAGCTAAAATTAGCTATTTTTTTCATCTAAGAACAAATACATAGGTATTATATATAAATAACTACAAATAGGAAGCTATACCTTCGAAGTGATTATAAAGAAAGGAAATTATCATTACAGGAAGAGAAATATCATAGAAATAATGAATAGTTTTACATACTATAAATGAAGTATGTACCTTTACAAAGAATTTGAAATACCAAGAAAACAAATTCATATTAGAGAGAGATTTTATATTAAAATGTGGAATCCAAAATTATGTCGAGAGGGTAAGGATAATTCTAGAATAGATAACAAAAAGGGGATTATATAAATAACCTCTTGAAAAAAATATTACAAATATTGAGTCACAATTTCATGCATATAATTCAAATTTTCTATAGTGGAGAATCCTTTGCAAAAAATTCCTTTAAGGAAACTAAATGCAAAAAAAATTATCATTTCAATAGAATCATTATGCCTATAATGTCTTCTAATCCAGAAAGGGGCATGAAAATGTGTGTCATCACAATAATATTGTAAATTCAAACTAATACACAGGTCCAAGCATCACGAAATCAAGTATTAAAAGTGAAATAGCTGACCTGGAACATAAATATAAGAGCTCAATGAGTATTGAAAATAAATTACAAACTAAATCCTTTCCAACTAAATTATCGCTCACCGAAGAGATGAGTAGTACCTATGTCGACGTGGGTACAAAGAATAATTAGTAACTATCATGTATTAAGTCAAGAATGTAAGTAAAAGTAAGTAAAAACTTTGAAGGAAAATCTAAAAACAGAGGAGGCTTTTTACTCGTGAATATCGAAGATAACTCTTTCATGTTTCCTTATCTGCATAAAAAAAGATGCCAAAATAAATTGATGAGTCAAATTATAATCCCAACAGAAGTGAATCTTACAAATCCTTAGTTAAAAACTGGAAGAAGAATAAAATCCGCTCCAACAAAGAGGAAAATTTTGCTTATGCATATTAATTGGAAAATAAACCTAACTCCAAATATACACAAAGGAATAACTCATAAAGGAAGGGTTTAATTTACAAGTCAAGAAACCCTATAAGTAGGGTATAATTAGAAGATTTGAAAAAGATGAACTACAACTCTTATTGAGAGTTAATATCTACAAAAGATCCTTATATTTATTTAAGTTAAAACGTTACAAGGAATGACATAGGGAGTAGACCCAAAGCCTAACGAATACCAATGGCCCTCGAACTTTTATGTATCGACCTAGAATTGAACAAATAATAATAATAACAATAATGATGATGATGATGATGAATTGTAAAAATGTTAACCCTGTTTTTTGGAAAAGTGACAACTATTCTACTAGAAATAAACTAAAAAGTAAAATTTGAAATCCTGTGAGGAAATTATTCGACAATTACATTTCTAGGAAGAAAAAATAAATATAAACAATTTTGTGACTACAAAGCTAACCATTACCTAGAAGAGCTAGTTTTTTTGAATTGAGATATGAAAGAAATAACCAAACAAAAAATCAAGATATTTGAAACCCGAAAAAGGAGCTAGGATGTTATTCTTTTGAATACTATATCTTCCTCCAAAAAAACCCCAAAAGACCTACAAAAATGGTGAATTGAACAACATGAGACTATTTATACCTTAAGAGACCTACAAATTCAAATCCAAACGAATTAATGTGTGATAGAAAAATCATAAGTTGTTGTAAAAATAAATTATGGTCGGTTTACCTTCCTAATCATGAGGGTTAATGTGGAGTAAATCCACCAACCCATTTTACATATAGAGAGCCAACTCGATGCGACACTAGTGGAGAATGTCAAAGTGAAAGTGAAGACTCAGCATGAAACCCTAGTCGAGAGCGACTTATCTAGAAAAACCCTCATAAAAATGAATAAATGATAGAACTATGAGGTAGTCATCAGGATGCACCAAAACCTAAAACAATCCCACACCATTGATCAACTAAGGAATAACTCCAACCATTTATTGGGATAAATCAACATGAAAAATCATGGCTACTATCGTTGAAAGCCACATATACAATGGAAATTGTTAGAGATAATGGAGAGAATAGTGAATTGGTTCATGGTACCTCGGGATAGGAATTAGTTTCTATCTCCTAGGGTATGGTTCTAAATTCCCTAAATCCATGATTTCTATATGATTTGTGATGTTCATTGAGTATTTAAAGCGTTATGTAGAGCCAGACTCTCTTGGTTCAGACTCTCTTTCGTAGAGTTGACCAGTGGATATTTTTTTTTTTAAATTCAAACATCACTTTTTAACATGGTATCAGAGTGTCAAGGCTGAGAAACCTGTTCGCTGAGTGAAGGATTTGAAAGTTGTGCCTGAGGAAAAATCGTCGCATGGTTTGGGGGAGAAATTGCGTTGATCCCACTGTGAGACTTACAATTTTTATTTTTCCAACCATCACGAACCTGTGTTGTACAATAGCGCCAACCCCCGTGAACCTATGTTGGCTAATCATGCCGACCATGCAAACAAACCAACAAAAAAGGGGGTTTCATCTTCGTAGTGGCTTCCGAGAGAAGGCTACGTGGAGGTCAAGGTCTACCGAGAGAAGGTTACGTGGAGTCTGAGGTTTGTCAAGAGGACGTTGTGGTGGAGGCCGTGGTAGAGGCTGCAAAGGAAGCCACGGTGGTTTGCGTGTGCATTGCAGGATCAAATAGTGTTGGAGACCCTTTGGAGGAGGCCACATAGTGGAGGCCTGAGATCTGCAAGAAGAGTTGTGGATTGGCATGAATCACAATAAGGGATTAGTCTGAGAAGGTATCCATGAGCAGAACCAGGACTCGCAGAGATCACAAACATTGTCTTTGACATAGATCTGGGGTAAATCTAACATATATTTTTTTTACCTATTAAATTGTTTTCGCCAGGATGAATAATCAAATGATTGAAGCATACTTGAATGAGTATAACAAGCTCGATGGCTCTAATTACGTGAATTGGAAATTCAAGATACATACTCTGTCAAAAGTGCAGAGTGCTTAGACGATTGCAAATGGGGATGAGCAGAAGCTAACAGCTGGATCAACATCGATTCCAGATTGGGAGAAGCGAGAAGGTAAAGCAAAGATGTTGTTGAAGATGTCAGTGAAAAACTGCACCATACCACATATCAGAGAATGTAAATCAACAAGCAAAATTTCGGGAATATTGAAGGATTTGTGTGAGATCAGGAATACAAATCGCCTTCTGTTCTTGAAGAGCAAGATCTTATCCCTCAAGATGGAGGAGAATGAAACAGTTGTTGCCTTCATAGCGAGGATCAAATATCTAAAGAACAAATTGGTAGACATTGGTGAAATAGTTGTAGATACGAATCTAGTAACCATTACCATGAATGGTGTGACCAATGACTACAAAATGTTTGTCACTGGGATAAACGCAAGAGAGAAAATGCCAATGTTTGAAGAACTAACAGGAATACTAAAGCAAGAAGAAGAAATAAGATTGACTCTAAAGCCCCAGAGTGCAGATCTTGCATTGATGGCAAAAAAGAACTTCTTCAAAGGAAAATGAAATCTGCGACAGCAAAACAGAGAAAACTCACAGAAAAGACCAAATCAGACTCAAGGTATGCATCCGAATAGAAACAACTCTAAAATTAAATGTTTTTATTGCAGAAAACTTGGTCATATCGCTAAGGAGTGTAGGAAGAAGATATATCATGAACAACAGTAGAAGCATAAAAGTCATTCATGTCATCTCACAAATGATAATCATGAGCATAACTTCATATTGTTCATGGAAGACTATGATGAGAATGTTGATGTAGACATCTAGTATCTAGATTCAGGAACATCAACACATATGACGGGGAACAAGAAATGGTTCAAATATTTTAAAGAAATCAATGATGGACCACAAATCTACTGAGGTGATGATAGAAGTCATCAAATCAAAGGGTGTGGGAAAATTTCTGTCATTTTACCTAATGGTATTGTAAGACAAATTCATGATGTCATGTATGTTCCTGGTGTAACAAAGAACTTTATTTCTATATCCATGATTACAGTTCAAGATCTTAAAGTTGAATTTTTTAAATCTAACTGTTATATTAAAGATATATTAGATGACATGAAGACTATTGCTACAAGAATTCGAACAAGATATCTATACAAATTCAATGTAAGACCAGCACCAGCTCGAGCCTTGACAGTAGCGATTTTGACTACAAAAGAGTTGTGGCATTAGAGATTTTGTCATATCAACTACAATGATTTGTTGTTACTTTAGAAAAATGAAATGGTAAGAGATCTTCCTATGTTAAAACAAGTGCATAATGATTGTGATGCTTGTAGATTAGGAAAGATGCATAGAGAAGAATTCCCTATTCGAGTAGAGAAGAAACATAGAGACATACTTGAATTAGTGCACACAAATCTTTGTGGACCCATGCAAACAAATTCATTAGTAGGTGCAATGTATTGTTTTGTTGTTTATTGATGACTGCACAAAGTTTTCTTGGGTATATTTTTTTAGTAAGAAAAGTCACACATTTGAATACTTTAAGTAGTTCAGAAACATGATTGAAATCAAATAGGTAAGCATATAAAAATTCTTTGCTCCAATCAAGGGGGAGAATACAGGAAGGATGAGCTTATCAAGTATTGAAAAGACCATGGGATATTATAGCAATTCACAATACCCCATACTCCTCAACAGAATGGAGTAACAGAAAGAAAGAACAGAACATTGGTGGAATGTGTTAGGAGCATGTTGAAAGGTAAGGATCGTTCTAATAGTTTTTGGGCTGAAGCATTGAATATTATAGTTTATTTGAAAAATAGGAGTCCTACAAAGAGTCTTGAGTTTAAAACTCCTTATGAAGCATTATATGGATTTAAACCTGCAGTAAAACATTTAAGAGTGTTTAGGTCTAAAGCATTTTCCCATATTCCAAAGGAAGATAGAAGAAAACTAGATTCAAAAGCCATCAGATGTACCTTTGTATGGTATTGTTCGCAATATAAAGCTTATAGATTATTTAATCCCTCTACTCACAAGATTTTTGTTAGTAGAGATGTCATATTCCATGAGTAGGATCATGAAGAACCTGATAAGCGTAATGATGAATGGGATATTCCATTCTTGGTGGAAGAAGGAAGTGATGAATTAGGTGATGGAAATGAGCAACAACAGCAGTAGCAAAAGCAAGAAGGAAAAGAAGATAATTTAGATGCAGCAATCAATCTGAGTCCAGTAAAGGAAACTCATAATAGGTCAGAAGCTACACCAATGCTCATAAGATCAGGTAGGTAGACTCAATTGCTTCCTAGATACATGGAAAATTCTTTTATAACTAGTATGATGAATGTTGTTGAACCTTCTAGTTATAAGGAAGCAAATGAATGTAGTGAATGGAAAATAGCTATGGAACAGGAATATGAATCTATAATCAGGAACAACACTTGGGCGCTGGTTGAACTTCCAAAAGGGAAACAAAACGTAGGTTGCAAATGGTTGTATAAATCAAATATTAATGTAGATGGAACCATAGATAAATTAAAAGCTAGATTGGTAGCAAAGGGGTATTCACAAAAATAAGGCATTGACTATGAAGAAACCTTTGTCCCTGTAGCTAAAATAAATACCATCAGAATGTTAATTTCTTTAGCTACTAAAAAACATTGGATGATTCACCAACTAGATGTGAAGTCAAAATTTTTAAATGGAGAATTGAAAGTGGAGGCTTATTTAGAGCAACCTGAGGGGTTTGTCCAGAAAGGGAAATAATATTTACTCTGCAGATTAAAGAAATCTCTTTATGGACTAAAGCAAGCACCCAAGTCCTGGTATGAAAATATTGATTCATTTTTTCTGCAACTTGGCTACAACAGAAGTAAAAACTACCCTAAATTGTATACCATGAAAGATGAACAGGGACGCATACTATTGATTTCTTTGTATGTAGATGATTTAATTATTACAGGTGATGCTATTGCTCTAATCAAAGAAATCAAGCAACAAATGTCATAGGTATTTGAAATGAAAGACCTTGGCAAATTAAGATACTCTTTGGGTCTTGAGATTTGAAGAGATTCAGGACAAACTTTTTTGTCCCAGGGTAAGTATTTCAAAGGTCTACTGGAAAGATTTAGGATGGATTAGTGTAAGATTGCAGCAATACTATTACAACAGAACATTAAAATTTAGAGTGAGGATGGCTCTAAAGATGCATATGCGTCACTTTATAGGCAGATGGTTGGGAGCCTAATCTACCTAGCCACTACTAGACCAGATTTTGCTTATGCAGTCAGTGTGCTAAGTCAATACATGCCTAAGACACTTGAGAGTCATTGGAATGTAGTGAAATGTGTTTTGAGGTATCTACAAGGTACCATATACTATGGTATTATTTATAATGATTCCTTTGATGTTATATTAACAAAACTTACAGATTCTGACTGGGCTGGAAATGTAGACGACCGTAGATCCATAACAGGCTATGCATTCAACATTGGATTTGAGGTGATTACATGGAGCAGTAAGAAGTAGAATATAGTTTCCTTGTCTTCAGCTAAAACAGAGTATCAAGTTATGCGTTCAGCAACGTGTGAGATAGTTTGGTTCCGGAGACTTCTTCAAGATGTTGGGGAAGAACAGAAAAATGTAACGATAATTAGATGTGACAATCTGAGTTCAATCAAACTTGTTAATAATCCGGTGTTTCACAACAACACGAAACACATTGATACATAATTCCGCTTTGTCAAGGAGAAAGTGCAATCAAAAGAAATCCATCTGGTATATTGTAATACATGTGATAATGTTGCAGACATTTTCACTAAGCCTCTTGGCAAAATTAAGTTTGAAATGTTTAGGGAGATGTTATGCATAATTGTGAACCCCTTCTCCATTAAGGGGTGGTGTTAGAGATAATGGAGAATATCCTAGAATAGTGAATTGGTTCACGATACCTCTGGATAGGAATTAGTTTCTCTTTCCTAGGGTATGGTTCTAACTTCCCTATATCCATGATTTCTATATAATTTGTGATGTACATTGAGTATGTAGAGTGTTCTACAAAGCCAGACTCTCCTGCTTTAGACTCTCTTTCGTAGAGCTGACCAGTGGGCATTTTTTATTAATTCAAACATCACTTTTTAACAGAAACCTCCCGAGAACACTTCGTAAATAAAACCTTATCCTATGTTAACAACAATATTCAAATTCATTAAATCAAAATATCACATTCATTGTAGCATAAAGGAATTGTATCATTAAATAGGTTTAAGATTTACCAACCAATGTATCAAAGAGAACTAAAAGCCTGCCAAAGATATACTAAGCAGCGTATACATACTAAGGGTTTTGTTTTTATAAAATATATCTTTGTAAAAGGCAAAAAAATATACACAATTCGAATTAAATTAAACTATAAACATATTTACATGGTCCATATCTCTATGTGATGAGTCCAAAGAATAAAACTAGACTATAGAGTTAATTTTTATATTTGATATTTTAGATATAAAAGAAATAATAAATCAATAACCCTTATCAATAGGAAGGTATTCCTATCTAAGGTATAGTTCAATAATCAATAGATTAATATTCTAGCTATTAAAACTAGAGTTTGTCCTTTCGGACATAGAAACCCTTTCCTTTAGAGAATTAAATTGTCACCATTAATTTGCTAGAAAAACCTTTTTCTTGGAAAAGATATAGAAAAATACAAGGAGATAATATGTTTATTTATCAATAGAGGAATGATGTTACAAGGTTATTTAAATATTATAATCATTTAAAATGGTGATATAAAAAAAAAGAGTTCACATAAGGTTTATTCGAAGTTGGTAATATTGTTTATATATATTTATATATATATGTAATAGGGTGTAATTGGGAGTCTTTAAAGATGTATGTTATAATTCTATTTGAGTTAAGTAAATCTAAGTGAGATGCATTCAAAGATAAGGTATTTAAATAGATCATCAAAAATCTAAAATTATTTCTCTTCAACCATGAGGAGTTAGAGGGAGTTCCATATACCATTGGAAAGGTATTGAGGACGATTATGTGATAATATAGTCCTTCCTTCAATTTTCTTTGGTTTTGAACAACTTTTCCTTGATTTTATTTTCATTGTGGGTTTTGCACTTAAGGGCTTAAACTATTTTGATCTTTAAAATTTCTTGAACTATTATCACATGCTTTGATCATCCCAAAGCGAGGGCCTCATCCCTAATATTAAGGCTTTGACATCAATGAAAATACTATTTAGAAATGACCCATTAACCCTTTAATGACAACTTTCATCTGATAAACAAATAATATTTTAAACAATTTATTATAATT
>APFE031187064.1:175039-205088 GCA_000404065.3 Pinus taeda
ATATATCTTAACCACCAAGCTATCAAGTATCGAGAGAGTTCAAATCTCTAGAGTTGCAAATTTATTTTTCAGTTTCACACTCTTAGAAAAGTTGACACCACAAGAGACACATGAATTAATTGTGGTTAAGATAGATCTATATTGGTTTAGTCTCAGTTTATTTAAAGAAAAGAATAAATAAATAAAAAACATAGATTTACTATAATATTTTTTTAATCATCACAAAATAATATTAACAATAACTTATGTTTTCCCTCGTTGGGGGTGTAAATGCGGATTTAATAGGGGCCTTGGAGGGTATGCCTGCCACTTCATATGCACTAAGCATTTAAGAAGGGAGGACACGAAGTACTCGTGTATGCATGTGCATGCAGTGTTCCCATTGGTGGTGGTCTTGTTAAATGACTTCGATGGGCGTTGTGACATTTCTTGGTAAGTGGGGAGGAGTTGAGGGAAGGTCCTCAACCTCTTGGTGTAACTTATATGCTAATGATGAGTGTCTAAGCATCATTGTGCTAAGGGTTATGGTTGGATTTGAAGGTTTGTGAGATGGTAGTGTCAGTGAGTGTAAGCAAAGGTTAAATGTTTTGAGCTCCTTGGATGTCTGGTCTTATGCATGGCCACTAGGAGATTGCTTTCTAGAAAGATTGTTGAGGGCATCTAGTTTCATGAGCGGTGTAAATCCTTAGGTTTTTTCTCTATTATACTTGGTCTCATTCTTTCGGTCATTCATCGTGTATGGATTTTTGATTCTAGCACATAAAACTCTTTGTATAAAATTTCAATTATGGTTTTTGGTGTTAGTTCAAGGTGTTTTCTCAATTTGTTATTGGGTATTGCTCTAGGATCCTTGTTTAAGGCTTAAGTTGGGGAATGTGAGTCCAGTTAGAAGTAAATTATGGAGATTTTGAAGGGTGTGGTATGTTCCCTGGCTGAATAAGATTTGGTTGGCAAAGCATGGTGTGAGGCCACACACTTCTGAATTTTTATGTCTTTTGGTCTTTGCGTTGTTGTTCTATTGTTCAATGAGCAATGGTGAAAGAGTCTTGGGTGAGGAAGTCGTATCCTTTGTCTCAATTGTTGGGTCAGTTGTAGAGTCCAAGGCAAGTTTCTAGAGTTTTTTGATGATCTAGTCTATTGGTACCCTGGTCTTATAGGAGGTGGGTCTCATTCACTCTCTTTTTTTTTTGTTGTAAGTGGAGATATTCATAGCAATTGCAGTAAGTGTGCCCCCCAGGTCTCAACTATGCTACCTAGATGGAGAATGAGATGTAGGTGAGGGGATGGTGGTAGATCCCAGCAAGGGGGACAAGGTTCCATAATAATTGTCATGACTTGCCTGCCACCTATTTCAATGTTATTTCATCTGACACTTGAAGGAAAATTCATAATGCTGAGATCCAAGTAGGGGTTGAAATACAATCTCTCTTAGATTTTGATCTCATGGAAGACATGTTGGCTTCGGTTCCTAACCCTGGTCATAACAGGGGCAGATCAAAATAATACTTAAACTCAATGGCTCTTCATTAGTAAATGAAGGCAAGTTTTAGTCCTAAATGATAAGCAAATGGAGTAGTATAATGTTTTTGCATCCATATAGGATTTTAAGAAGATGCTCAAAAATCAATTGTTTTGCTTGGACATAATCAATTCCTATTTGGCGCATGTGGAAAGACATTTACCTGTGAGTTAGATTGTTGGGGGGGGGCGGCGTGGGGGGGGGTGGGCGCGGGCCGCGGCAAGGGGGAATGGAGCCTCCTAATTCTATTGCAAGGGCTCCAACAAATGTTTATTCCTCAAATAATGACAAGTGAGCTCGGTGGGTTGGCAGTGCAGTATGATGGTTTTCGTGGTGGTTTTGAGCCCATTATGCAGGGCACTTGGCATTTCTTTTAGTCTCCTTATTATATGTTGGTCTTCGTGGTGTTTCCTAGCACGTTATGTAGGGAAAGTTTATCATTTCGTTTGGTCCCCTTGTCCTATGGACAATGACCAGTCACGACACTACAAAAATTATTATGGTTATTTGTGTAATGGTTGTGGAAATTTTGTATGGTTTTATGATTGAATTTTGGTTATATTATTTGTTGTTTGAAAGCCATTGGCAACATTTTTTGCTTGGGTAATTTGGTTGTAATCTTTGTATGAGACTATTGAGTAATCTGACATACTAGCTTTTGCCTTGCCCTTAATGGAATTTGAGTTATGGGAGTCTTTAGTTTTTGTACGGGAATGAGGACTTTGTTTTTATGGTCGTCAAATTCAACATGTTGACGTCAAGCTATATCCTCCATGGTCACTCCAGAAATCCATGTAAATTTGAATTTTGATTAATATAAAGCCTTAATTCACAAAAATAATTATAATTATAATTTATGCTTTGGCAAGGGGAAATGTAGTAGAGGTGATATACCTATATTAATTTATCAACATGTACAAGCTCTCCCTTCTTTGGTTTTGACCTCACCTCACACAAGGAAATGCACTCTTTTAACCATTACATAATATTATTGTAGAGAGTTAGCATACTTATTTCAAAATTGAGATATCATTGAGAACTTTAGTAACTAGCATAGCCATATAAATTAAATACCAATAAGCATCAAAGCACTTATATCATAATACATTTTCCACTACCAACATTTAGAAAATTATAAAAAATGATTGAATTATAACTTTATCATTATTAGCCGAAGGTTTCCTATTTCAACTTAAGGTGGATGAAGATCTTTAGTGTAAGGCTTCCTATTTCAACTTAAGGTGGATGAGGATTTGTTGACTTTTTTTTTATGGACGGATTTAATTGATTCTCAAGAGAATATGGTCAGCATATGTTTTGTTTGAATTCTTATCAATGACTATGGTGTGTTAGAGAGTTTGTTAGGTTGCATTGGCTTTTAATAAATTTAAAAACTGCATTATATCGTGG
The DNA here is from genome assembly GCA_000404065.3 of Pinus taeda. Classification (NCBI taxonomy): domain Eukaryota; kingdom Viridiplantae; phylum Streptophyta; class Pinopsida; order Pinales; family Pinaceae; genus Pinus; species Pinus taeda. The sequence goes on from APFE031187064.1 coordinate 177,969, forward strand.
TTATAAAGGATAGAAACTCTTCAAAGCTTCTGTTTTTTATCAAAAACACGAATTCTTAAGGGTTAAGTAAAATCAAAGTTAATAATAATAGTTTTATTGCAACAGTTAATAATAATATATTTGTTCCAATAGTTTTCTTTGTTATATATTTATCAATGGTAGAAATAAATTAAGTCTTTCGATATATCTACCACATTAATATTTTTAATGTGGTTGTACTAATTATTATTATTATTAACTATAAAATGAATTTATATATGAGTTAAACATTGAGACATTTAAAAAAAAACATTATAGATATTATTAGCAATACTATGAGTTACTAATACCACATGCCCAAAATACCATAACTCATGATGATATAACACATGTTTATATCATATTTTTTTAATTAGTTAATTTACTAAAATATTAGAGATAGCATAACTAATAAATCTCAACTTTTAATTTGTGACTACTATTAATAATATTTATATAGAGTTTAAATCTTTACCATTATGGTGATATTTATTAATATTGAATTAAAATTTTAAGAATTTTTACCCAACTATCCCACAAATTAAAAAAACTGAAATTCATATTCTTTTTATCTTAATAAAACTCTTAAATAAAAATTTAATTATTATTTAAAATTTAAATATTAAAATTAATTAATAAAAATCCACTTCAGAAAAGCTGTGTGCCAACCTCAAGTAGAGCACATCATGATGATTGGATAAAAATATTTCAATTTGTAGCTATAATTATCTATCGGCATTAAGATCCAATTATTTATACCAATATAAGATATTTCCAACTTTCCTCTGTCAACATTTTTAAATAACAACATCATACATATTTTTTAATCGACTAATATACAAAATTAGTCCTTTTTTAAAATAGAAAGCACACCGATAAATGCACGAAATTAGTTTTTGTGAGAATCCAGAGAACATGTAATATATGTTGAAGTGTCACCACCCTGTCATGATAAGCATGCTGAACATTTTATGTCAGTGGCTTCGTGGACCAGAAATTCCAGTTCCACCAATGGAAGAGCACTGGCCTTAGGGTTTTGACTCTCTCTGAATCAACCCAAAACTTTATATTGATGTGTCACCTACATGTCACGAAAAGAATACTCAACCTTCTATGTCAGTAGCTATGTAGATTGGACCGGGAATCACAGTTCCACCAATGGAAGAGCACTGGCTTTAGGGTTTTATCTTTCTGCTTCAACCGCTTGAAAAAATAGTTGGTGAGATGGAATTTGCAGTTCCGGATTGATGGGATTTAGGAATAGTTCATAGAAGTATAATATTTGCTGAAATGGAATTTGTGATCGGTGGGATTTAGGTATAATTTATAGAAAGCAATATTTTTTTAAGAAGTTTGGCTTTACATTAAAATTTGTGAGTGTGTTGGTAAATTTTCCAAACTCATAACTAGGATTTTGAGAGTGGAAATTATGGATTCCATAGAGATGTGATGATTCCTCCAATACCTCTCTCAAACATAGCTCGCGGGAATCCACTTTGAGTCTCATACCATGAAGAGGTACCTACAAGTCTTAGTAAACTTTCCAAACCAGTAACTAGGATCCCCAAGGTGGAAATTTTGGATTCCATAAAGGTGCGTGATTCCTTCAACACCTAACTTTCCAAACTAGTAAGTAAGATCTCCAGGGTGGAAATTATGGATTCCATAGAGGTGTGTGATTCCTCCAACACCCCCACTCAAACATAAGTCTCGGGAATTGACCGTCACTCTGATACCATAAAGAGACACCCCCCACTCAAATGTAGCTTTGGAGAATTGACCCTCAGTTTGATACCATAAAGAGATACCCACAGGTCCAACACCCAACTTTCCAAACCAGTAACTAGGTTATGGATTCCATAGAGGTGCGTGATTCCTCCAACACCCCCTCCCAAAAGTAGCTCTGGGGAATTGACCCTCAGTCTGATACCATAAAGATACACCCCCACTCAAATGTAGCTCTGGGGAATTGACCCTTAGTCCTATACCATAAAGAGGTACCCACAGGTCCAACACCCAACTTTCCATACCAATAACTAGGATCCCTAGGGTGGAAATTATAGATTCCATAGAGGTGCGTGATTCCTCCAACACCCCCACTCAAACATAGCTATGGGGAATTGACCCTCAGTATGATCCCATAAAGGGACACCCTCACTCAAACATAGCTTTGGGGAATTAACCCTCAGTCTGATACCATAAAGAGGTACCCGAATTGACCCTCAGTCTAATCCCATAAAGAGACACCCCCACTCAAACGTAGCTATGGGGAATTGACCCTCAGTCTGATACCATAAAGAGGTACCCGCGAGTATTAGTAAACTTTACAAACCAGTAACTAGGATCCCCAGGTGGAAATTATGAATTCCGCAAAGGTGCGATGATTCTTCCAACACCCCCCTCCTCCCCCCAGATGCAGCTCAGGGGAATCGAACTTTGGTCCAGGCTCTGATATCATGAAGAGGTTTTCCATTACACCAAAACCCGTAGGTCTTAGTAAACATTCCAAAACTAGGATCCCCAGGGTAGAAATTATGGATTCCATAGAGGTGTGGTGATTCCTCCAACACCCCCGAGACACAACTTAGGTGAATCGTTAGGTCAGACTCTGATACCATGAAGAGGTTTGTTGTTACACCAAAACCCATAGGTCTTAGTAAAATTTCCCATGATGGAAATTACGAATTCCATAGAGGTGTGATGATTCCTCCAACGCTCCCCCTCAGAGGTAGCTCTAATACCATGAAGAGGTTTTCCATTACACCAAAACCTGCATGTGTTGGTAAACTTTCCAAACTAGTAAATAGGATCTCCAAAGTGGAAATTATGGATTCCATAGAGGTGTAGTGATTCCTCCAACACTCTTGAATGAATTTATTAAGTAACTTTCCAAACTAGTAGATAGAGGTGTAGTGATTCCTCCAATGCTCTTGAATGACTTTATTAACTTTTTTAGCTAATTACGAGCAAGCATTTCTAGTTTTTATACTAAATATTTCATACTTGCCAACCTTGGATTTGAATTGGACACCATATACACTTTTGAAAAAAAATAAAAAAAATTAATAATATATATAAAAGTGTATATATATGTATCTAACAATGATGTTTTCTACTCATTTTCTTGACTGCTTTATTTTAAAATATTAAGTATTAAAAAATTTAATATTTAAAAAAATATTCTTGTTTTCTTGTTTACAAAAATCTTTTTTCTTTTAAAAACTTACTCTTAATTTTTAAACTTATTTATATAAAAACCTTTCTAAATAAATCACTGTTCAAAATTTATTTATCTAAAATCCCTTTAAACTTATTTATCTAAAAGAATTTAAAAAAAATTATTTATCTAAAATCCCTCTAAATGGATACATATTTAGAAAACCAATAACTTCTAATCAAATTATTGCAGTTTCAGTAATTCTTTCATTTCCAACTTCTAGACTTTCTAGTCTTTCACGGCAATATTGAAATTGAAAAATCAAAATAATTCCTAACTTTCAATTTCTTTTCCTCCGTATGCACACATCTATATATTTGTGTTTAGGTGAGTACTACTCTTAGTATCCTATGAATGTTAAATAACTCCAGTCTCTAGAGTTTTGGTGTTTGGAATTGATTTGTAGTAGTCTCACCAGTGTTCAAGTCTCTCGAGGTGTCACTCATACGCCCATAGTGTAGATACAAGCAATATGAAAGCAAGTCCCATCGCCAACTGGAGTCTCTGGAGTTTTGGTATTTGGAATTGATTTGTAGTAGTCCCACTCTTGTTAAATCTCTAAAGGCATCACCCATACACCAAAATGACACCCATTGGTATTTGGAATTGATTTATAATAGTCTCACCCCTGATACAAGCATAGAATTGATTTGTTGTAATCCCACCTATATTTGAGGTAAATAAGAACATGAATTTTCATATAAACATAGTAGCATTTCATCAAACTATTACAATAGTATTGTGAGATTTTTATATATTTTTGTTGTAAATTTAATAACCATGTCCTAACTTTATTCATATTTATTAATAGAAATTTAGTAACCATGTCATAACAAAAACTTAGTTTGAATAGTATGGCATATAATTTGTGTGACCGCTTTATTCATATTTGTTGAAAAAACTTAATTTGAATAGTATGACATATAATTTGTGTTACCACTTTATTCATATTTGTTGAAAAAACTTTGTTTGAAAAGTATGGCATATAATTTGTGTTACCAGTTACGTGGGTTCCAATTTGTAGAGACACACCCTGAGCTAGCCTCGTTAGTGACATGGATTCCACTAAATTGTTAAAAAAAATTTACTAGGTTTACAATTTTCATGTGAAAATAGTAGCATTTCATCAGACTATTACAATAGCATTGTCAGATTTTTATATATTTTTATTCCAATTAATGGGAATTTGGTAACCATGTCATAACTTTATTCATATTTGTTAACGGGAATTTAGTAACCATGTCATAACTTTAGTCGTATTTGTTGAAAAAACTCAGTTTGAATAGTATGGCATATAATTTGTGTTACCAGTTACATGGGTGCCAATGGCATAATTTGTGTTACCAGTTACATGGGGCCAATTTTTAGAGACACACCCTCAGCTAGCTTCGTTAGTGACATGGATTCCACTAAATTGTTTAAACAACTTTACTAGCTTTACAATTTATTAAAAATCGACCAGCGAGAGATCTGATTATCACATGATTTTATTGACTGAAGAATGTCCACATTTTAAATCGGGAAAAAGAATCCATCATCAAAGACCTTAAAGTTTCAAAACATGTACGTACGTAATAAACACCAAGAATAATAATCACAAAGAATAATCTGACCTCTCAGACTAATAAGAACCACCCTTTTACTACTGGATTAAATTGATACTTGTATCCAGGAATTTTTTGTCCGGCTGATGGATCTACTTCTGGAACCGAAACGCAGACACTCCTACAGTCATTTCCAGACTGTAAACATGAATCACATTGAAGCTGATCCCAGCATAGATATCAAATACGGAAAAAATATGAGAATTCATTACATGGATTTGTTAATTTGTATGTTTAGAATGGTAAGTGCAATAAGTCTTAAATATAAATATATAATAGATGGTTGAGATATTTTCTACGCAAGGGATGAAATTGTAGTTTGGAAATGGAAACTAGTTGTGAATGGGGGAAATTTCTAAGTTTTCAATGCAACAATTCTTAAACATATAATAGTTGAGATATCTTAGGTAGGAACTGGAAAGGTTGTGGGATCGCATTTTGGAAATGGAAACTAGTTGTGAATGGAGAAAATTTCTAAGTTTTCAATTTCTGTTTTGTTTAGGAGGGTTCAAAAAATTGAGATAACAAGGAAAGAAATAATTTTAGTACCAATTTTGAAATTGAATTTTTTTTTATAAAAATAATTGATTTTCTTAAATAGTTAGAGATAAAAATTTGAGGATAAATCTTGAAGTTAGTACTGTTTTTATTAAAAACAATGAATTTTTCAATATATTTATATCGAGAGGAATTTTATAAAAATAAGTTTGGAATATTTATTTTTTAAATATATATTAATTAGGAAAGGATTTTATATAAAATTTGAAAATAGAGAGAAATGTAATTGTGGAATTCAGGCTTTTGTGATCCATATCAAGTTTATTAAGAAGAGTTTTTTGCTAAAATAGCATCATAATTCATTTGTCAACACGTTTAGAACCAACAAGTGTGGTTCATTGACAAGTTAATGTGACAAATGAATTATGATGTGATTTTCATCAAACTCTTCTTAATAAAGTGGCATGTAGTTTTGAGGTTTAAATGTTTAATTTTTAAATAAGTATTAAATACAAAAGGACTTTATATAATATTTGAAAGTAGAGAGGGAAGTTTTCAGTTTTGAAAAAGAAGAAAGATTTTGAAGATAACAAACCAGTCTGGAGATAGTTTGGTTTGTAAATTACAGTTTTTAAATTGTTTATATTATTAAAAATTATTTAAATTTTCAAAATGAATGGAAAAATAACAAACTATTAGTTATAGAAAGAATGTATATATATTTAAATATTTAAGATGTATACTCTTGAATTTTGTTCGAATTGAAATTTTTTAATCTTATCTATCTTATCAAATTCGAATTCGAAGTTGATAAACTATAAATCCCAGCTGTATCCATTTTATTTTTTCCATCTCTACTGCGCAATCTACTGACTCTCCACTTTTTTCAGCCCATATTTAGTGAAGGGTTTACAGATATACGTTTTTCTTTCCAGCTTGTTCTATGCCGAACACTGAAGTACTCTATGCCATCGAGTCACAGCTCACCTGATGGGTAAAATTACTTTTATCTGGCCAGTGAAATGTCACTCGTACTATCGATTTTTCTTTACTACGAACATACGCCCACATTACCTGCTGTCGACACTGCAACAACTAATCGAAATAAACGAGAGACAGAACAATTGGTTCGCTGGACGAGGGCGATTGTTCATGGCAATTCTCTGATGCTTCAGTATTAGGGTTTCAGTCTCACATGCTTGGTGAGCATGTTTTTGCCATATTAGGCATATTTATGTGGAGTGAGTTAATAGATTAATAAACTTTTAAGAAAAAATATTAATCCGAGCGAATATCTTTGAATGAGGAGACTGTTCAGGAAGAGTATCTGAGTCTCTGAATGAAATGACACAAAATCCTTTCTCCTCATTCATCTAAATTGTCAATGAACTGACAGTCCATCTGAGCATGTACTGCGCGACTGTTTATCTGATGATTACGTCTCTTCCGATCGTATTGTCTTCTTTCTGAAAGCCACAGAACATGGTATTGTTTTCTTTCTTAAAGCCCCAGAAATAATGCATACACGCTACCACCAGTCATATTCTCTTGTTTATGAAAGGGTTGATTTTTTTTTAATGATTTTTAGGTTTGGGTCATACTAGGCTACTGTACAACAATTTTGTGAAGTTCGATCATGGGTCTTTTTGTGAAGTTCGATCACGGGTCTTTTTGTTAAGGAAATCTATCCTCAATTAGTTGTGATAGTGAGATTTGAAATATGAAAATGATAGTATTGTTTTCTTTCTTAAAGCCCCAGAAATAATGTATATATGCGAAGACCAATCATATTTTCTTGTTTATGGAAGTGTTGATTTTTTTTTAATGATTCTTTAAGTTTGAGTCATATTAAGTTATTGTACAACTATTTTTTGAGGTTTGATCACGGGTCTCCTTGCTAAGAAAATTTATCCTCAACTAATTGTGATAATGAATCTGGAAATATAAAAATTTATAATTATTCTAAAATAATTTTCAAAGTAAGAACCAAATGCAAAACAAAAAGATATTTCAAAAAAAAAAAAAAAAAACTTTTTTTTTCCTCCTAAAAAATATTTACAACATAATAAAACTATAACTATTAAACCTTATAAAGATATAAATTTAATCCTAAATATTTAATTAAAATACTATAAAAATTATACAATTTAATTATCATTAAATATACATAAAAATTATGGAATAGCTATGTGTTTATATATACAAATGCATGAGAACATTACGTGGTAGAATGCATTGAGTAATGCATACCACATGTAAAGGGAATGAAACAAAAATAAAATTCGCAGTGATTAGCATTATAGGGGTAACAAGTGTAGTAAAACAACTAGTTGTTGGTAGTGGGGGTGTTGCGAACATGATGATAATTTTTTTTACAAAATCTCATTTCAATTTTTACTTTTGCATGATCTTTTATGTTATTTTATTTTAATATTTTTGATGTGGTTGTAAAATATTGAATTTTTATTTACTGGGGACATGCTGTAGTAATAAATAATTATTATAGTTTTTTTTTCTTATATTTCTTAAATTTTTTTCAACCGAATTGTTTTATATGTTGTTGATTTTATAATTGGGTTTATAATCATATTTATTTTGGTCAAGGCCTATAAATTTTTTCATGTCCGACGAGTTAAATGTAGTCTCATGAGTATATTTTGGTTTTTTTTCCTTTCTTTTCTTTCTTTTTATGAACATTTTTGTTATTATTATAATCCATTTAATATATTTTCTCATTTTTTTTGTTATAGTCTAGTTAACTAAGATGAACAAAATTTTTGAAGTCTAATAATTTATTAAATTTGAAAAGGATTTGATATCTTCTTTTTAGTAAACTCATGAGTTAAGATGGATCAAAAGTTTAGTTTTAGAAATAAGTTCTTCATTATTACATGTTTTTAAATAAAATACTAAAACTTCATATATTTATAAATAATTATAAAACTAAACCTATTCATTAAAAAACATAAATTTAAAATTTAAAAACATAAAATTAAATAAAATACTAAACAAAAAAAATATAAATTTTAAAATACCAAAACTTTAATCTTATAACCCCTACAATTAAAAAATTAAATAAATTGAATTTAAAGCTTATATCCTCTATAATTTATTCCTTCCCATCACACTAATGAAGGCCTTATATGGTTTATATTAAATCAAGTTATATAACTCAATAAAATATAACATTATTTAGTTTATATTAAATCAATTTATATTAGCTAGTGATATATAACGCTTAAAATGGACAAGCAAAGAACTTAATAGAAATAATTTTATTATTGTAATTTAAATTGCTTACAAGCAGCTAAAAACCATTCATGGAAGCAATAACTAATATGTGCATGGGAAGACATAAAGTAAGAAAGTGACTAGAGATACAGTAAGAAAGTGATGGAGTTACGAAGTTGTATTTCTATAGCAATGTCAGGTGAGATTGTCTATCATATTGTGTTTTTCAAACCATATATCATTCTCATGAAAATTAATAGTCAAATTATGGTAATTTATTGAGCCGAGATGTTCACTCTATAACTCAGTATGAGGGATGTGTAAGTTTGTCCTCAGTAAATTATGGTTTAAAAAATAAAAAAAAATAAATAAGTTCTAAAAAGAAAAATATATAGACTATATTTAAAAAAATGAATATCTGTAAAGTAATTAGAAGTAAAAAAAAATGTGTGAGCAAGATGTTTAAACATTATACTTTTCAAAAATATTTCAACAAGAAATTCAAATAAACTCTTTGAAGATCTATGTTAACTATTTTATGTCGAGATCAATTTAATATATATATATATAGAAAAAATGTGTTAAAATAAAATTTTATGTGTATATAAAAAAAAAATTCAATGTGGGTTATCATAAAATACTTTAATACTTTAATATTCATTGTACTTAAAAATATATTAATAATAAAAATTTGTTTCAGTTTTCCTGATAAAATGTCTGGATGTACATGTTATGTAAAATATTTTAATACCAATCAATATCATTTAAAAAAAATTATGTATATATCATGAAAATATTAAGATATATCAAGAAAAAAATAAATTGACTTATTTGGTCATATATATGTTCTATTTACCATTCACAAATACAATTTAAACAATGAAAAATAGCACATTGTATTTTGCACTCCAAAGAAATTTGTAGGTGAAGAAATTTAATTCCTCTAGGATCTAACAATTTGTAGGTGAAGAAATTTAATTCCTCTTGGCTCATGTTAGATCCATACTTAAATGGATCTACGTTGGTTTTATCGTATGAGGGGATGTGTAAGTATGTCTGTCTATTAGTTCCTTTGAAATAAAAATAAAAAAAAAAAAAAAAAATTATGTTTTAAATAGAAATAAAAATGACAGCAATAAAATATAATATGAGTAAGATGTTTAAATCTTATATTTTTCAAAAAACATTTAAATAAAACTTTTGAAGATCTATGTGAACGATTTATGTATAATACTTCATAATATCTATATATAGAAGAAGAAAACAATTTTAAAAAAAATAATTAATGTTTTTAATAAAATAATATTCAACATGGCTATAAGTAAAATATTTTAATAAGAATTAATATTCACATATACTTAAAAATATATTAATAATAAAAAACATTTAAATTTGTGTGAATGCAAAATATTTTAATATAAATTAAGTATATTATTATATCATGAAAATTTTAGTTTTATTGTTAAAACATTTATTTGGTCTTTTATATACTCTATTTTAGATTCAAAAATACAATTTAAACAATGAAAAATAACACATTGTATTTTATACTTTAAGAAAAATCACACGCGAAGAAATTTTAATCTCTTTAAATTTATATTGGATTTGTCCTTAAAATAAATCAATACTAATATAATAACAATGATAAATATCAATAATAATGATAAAAAGCAATGACATCTAATTTAAAAAAAAAACTTTTATGGTTTCCATCCCATTAATTAATAAAGAGATTGTATACCCGATTAGGTTAGTTATTTATCCGGCCACTTAAGCGTTACTCGTACCCTTGATTTTGGTTTACTCCGGACAGACCTCCACTTTGCCTCCGGTATCCACTTCAACCACTAATCAAAATAAACGAGCAACAGAACAATTGGCTCGCTGGATGAGGGCGATTGTACAACGGAGGTTTCTGATGCTTCAGTGTTAGGGTTTCAATCTCACATGTTTGGTCAGCATGTTCTGCCATATTTATATGGCGTGAGTTAATAAATAAGCTAGCTTTTTTTTAATATCTGAATGAAAATCATTGAATGAGGAGACTGTTGAGGACGAGTATCTGATCCTCTGAATGAAATGACAAAATCCTTCTCCTCTTTCATCTACATTCTCAACGATTTGACAGTAATGCCCCACTGTTTATCTCATGATTACGTCACTTCCGATAGTATTTTCTTCTTTCTGCAAGCCTCGGAAATAATGCATGGTATTGCCTTCTTCCTGAAAGCCCTAGAATTAAGGTACTAAGTGTTTTTCTCTTTAATACGCTACCAGCAATCATAGTTTTTTGGTTTATTGGGGTGATTTAAATTACATCTCTCATTGAATCAAATTTATTAGCTGACATTATAACTTAAAACTCAAGAATATATTTACGAATCATATAGTCTTGTTCCTGAAGACCACATAAACTTATTAGTATATTGACCAATCACATTCTCTGTTTCTGAAGGCCCAAATTCTCGCAGGTTGACGAGTTGGACTTATGAAGTCTGATGAGTACATTTGGTTCTTCTTCTTTTCTTTTTCTCCTCTATGGAGTGATTTAAGGGAGTGTTTTAAAATAAGATTCATTTATTGTATTATTTTTTTGATTGATAAGTGGGTGTATGTTGAAAATAATTTTTACTCTGTGGGTGAGAGGCCACAACTCAGGGGCGTCTAAGCGGTCAAAGTCACCCGGGGGTGCGAAACCATCGCACCCGGCCTAAGCTGCACCAGCCGAAACCATGTTGGCCTAAGCCCCACCACCCTAAACCATGTTAGATTTTTGGTATCTACGAGACTAGAACCGGTGACCTTTACTTAGGGAGCGCTTTAACAGCGCACTCCTTCACCAACTGTTCTAAATATCTTTGATTTCATTTATTGTATTATAATTAATGGAAATATTTTCTAATTTATTGCCAGATTTAGGTTTGTGTTTTCTATTAAATTTAATTTATTACAAGATTTAGGCTAGTGTTTTTTATTAAATTTATTACAAGTCAATGAAACTTAAAGAAAATTCCTGGATAGTTTCTAATTAAATAGTTTTTAAGGTATTAATTTGTAATTTAATTAGATTTTAAGTATTTTTATTGAGAGGAGAAGCTTCTTTTACAACCCATTGTGAAGGCTATGTGTAAATATGTTTATCCATCTTTAAAATAAAAATAAAATATTCTCTAAATAGAAAAGAATGTCCACTCTAATTAAAAAAGAGAAAAAATAAGCCATACATATTTAATTAGCTATTTATATGATTTAATATAATTTCTTGTAAAGTAATTAGAAGTAAACAAAAATATGTGGGTAATCTGTTTAAACCTCATTCTTTTAAAAAATATAATTGAGTTTAGGTTTTGGTGATCCATATCTAGATTGTAAGAAAAAACATCTGCAATAAATATTCCTATTTAACCAGTTGCCAGATATGATTTGTCATGTCCTCACGATGAACCATACTAGCTGGTTCGTAGTGAGTCCACAAATGTTTTCAAATATATTTTAACAATTGTTATCAAGTTCATATATATAGAGAGAGAAAAAAAATGTTAAAAGAAAATATCTTAATGTTGTATAGAATAAAATATCCAATATGGATATATGAATTAATATTGATGTATACTTAAAAATATATTAATAAAATAAAAAAACTAGTTTAATGTGCATTGATAAAATGACTCAATAAACATTTTATGTAATTTCTATAACATTAAAAAATACAATTTAAATAATAAAAAATTACACATTATTTTTTTCAATTTAGATCCAAAAAAATTTGATCTCTCTACTCAAATGTCACTACCCATAAAAAAAAAATTAATTATCATGCTAATTAATCTTAGCATCCCCATACGCTAACATACCTATTATCCACTCATACATTAATTTTCTTTAACCAATCACAAGTTTAACAGTTAACATATATATACACATGTGCAACGAACTTATGTTTTGATTTGTGGTAGCCTGAGCTGGCACATTGGGCACGTCGCATATGAACTCATATTTCGATGGATGATAGTCTGAGCTGGCATATGGGACACGTTGCCAGTCGACTATCACTCCCGCCGTCTCCTGGGTTCTGAGACTAATGTGAATTGAATGCTTGAGCCTCGGTTACGCTCCACTGGCTGTCCAGGCAGACAGCTGGTTCCTTCTCTGATACGATTTCTCGGACTTGCGGTCAGGGTAGCTGGAGGTATTAACTGCTCCTAATTCGGCCCGTAACCCCTCAGGATTACACCCGGATCGAACGAACCAGATCTCATCCGGGAAATCTACGGTGGTTATTGATGGTCTGATGATAAAAGGGCTCCGCCTAGGGTTTTTCCGTCATTTTCATGGTGAAGGAGAGGCGCGGCGAGGCAGCGCCTCTCGGCACTGCACTCCATGATTATACCAGAGCACCTCCCGTTCGGCTCCGGGTTGCACCGCCATATCCACTGCACTGCAACCGTCCTGCATGAGGTCGATATCATCACCAGACTGCGAGATTTTAGTCGAGACTTTGATTTTTGTCCGAAGGTAATTACATGTCTCTTTTAAATGTTCTTGAGTTTTTCCTTATCGTCTATGCATGATATCAATATTAACCGATTGACATTAAACTTGCAGGGTTTTCTGAGCGTAAAAGGGTGATAGCGCCATTCTGCCCGAACTCATTCTTCGACTGCACATTCCAGGTGAGTGGCTCTAGCCGCAGCGTGTAATTTACTTTACTCCAATTTCTTGTCTGAATATGGTCCTCTTATGCCAGGAGACTTATCGTGCTCCCTTATGGCTGGTCCGAGTGAGGGAATTCTCGGCATTGGTTTCTGGTCACGGAGGGTTTCATCTCCTTGTTTATTTCTGAGTAATTTCTGTTAATTCAAGATTTGATTTTAAAGGTTCGAGTCCATTGGGAACCCCTCGCGGGTACTGGGAGTATTCATATTGAATGGGCATAGCCCGACAGCTGAACCTTGCTGAATGTAATGTGTATAATGTCACGAGTCTTAGATTTAACTGAGAGCCAGGAATTTACACAGGTTATTAATTGTGGTTTGATATCGGCTCCATCTCTCTGTAATTCAATGTCTATTTTCATTATGCACTTGATGTTCTCACAGACTGTCTGCGTTCTCCTGTGGTTGCTCGTTCACTTATTATATGTATACCTATGAGGAACAAGCGCTAATCTTTAGCAGTTACTGTTTTATAATTATACAATCTTCTATTTTGTTTTTTCTGGAGATATACCATCGTCTTACTGAATCTTTAATTCGGTTTAGCACTGTATTTTGATTCCCTTTTTATCTGGAAATGTAGCTTTGGTTGGTAATATGGATGCTTTCAGTAATGTACCTTTCGTTCGACATTCTGGCAACTATATTTATATGTGCGGTATCGTTATTGCCTTTGCTCAGAGTTTTACTTGCAGCTTGCATTTCGTTAACCTATACATCTCTTTCGAATGTTATGGCAAAGATTTGTGTCTGGTTTACTGCTCAATGTAAATTTGTAAAATCCTGAGCATGCATTGGTCGTTTTACTTTCAGTCAAGTTATCACAGCTATTTCCGTCTCGGTCGACCATTACATCGGTCCATACCGTCTCAGTCGACTCTTAGATCGGTCTATACCGTCTCGGTCGACTCTATTAATCTGTTAAATGATGAGTCTTGTATTGATATGGCCAGTTTCGTACACCCGCGGGGTATGAACACTGGAAGCGTTATGCGACCAGTAACCCTGGGTTCTACTGTCTGGCAGCACTCTGGGTCCTTATATCTGGCAATAATTTATTCGTTTCTGTTTCAATAAATCAGTTACGTGTACTAAATATTCGTAGCTCGCTTCCTGATATAGATTTCCTAATCTGGGTGACTGTGTTTTATATTTACTTGGGTTATACTTATACAGTTATGAATGTATCATGCACTTTCCTCTCTGTTTATGGTTACTAAAGTATCTGTTATTCTTGTTGTTATTCTCGTAGTTTTTTGTCTACTGTTTTGAATAACTGAAACATGAACTAGTCATCTTAATCATTAAGAAAATAAATGAACTACCCTGTTCAACTTATTATATTCACTTCGTTACAGTAGACAGTAACCTTACAGATTCATAATAAAGTCTTCTTTTCCAAATGGGTAATAAAGTCTTACAATACAGATAACTAATAACTTGGTAAAGGAAGAATAGATTCCTATGTAATGTTATAACCACAAGGTACTTACCTGTACTGTGCTTTCCTTAGTTGCTGCCTGTTTCTCCAAATTGGAATAGACTCATATAAAGCTTGTTAACCACCCATCCACGAGATCAGTCATTAGGACTTGATGCTCTCCCCCAAGCTCACTTGCAGGCCACTGCCTTCCACAAGATAACGCACGCTAACAGCAGTGCGATATAATGCACCATAATGCTGGTACTATCTGATCCTCACCAGACATAGTACCCTCTTCTCTTACTTCTCTCCTTTTCCTCTCATTTCCCTGCCTGTTCCTCAACAGCCCAGGCCTTTTTTCTTCACCATCTCTATGGTAAGGAAAAGTGGTTAGGGTTTCCCTTGTTTGTTGGCAACTGTTTCTTTTTAATCAAGAAAGAAGTAAATAACTTTTCTTCACAAAGTTACTTACAATATTACTGAATTCATAATTTTTGAATAAATAACATTTCAATATTAATAAAGTAATAATTCCTTTTTTCACATTTACCTAGCATGGTAACTTATAAATTATTCATCTAACTGTCTGGTCATTACATCTCCTCCCCCTGAGATTGGACACCGTCTCGGTGTCTTACAGTCATGAACAGGTCTTGATAAGTTTTCTTCATCAATTCCTGGTCTTCCCAAGTGGCCTCCTCGGGCCCAAAATGCCGCCATTGTACCTTAACTTGGGTAATAACTCGTTTCTGCAGCTACACTTCTCTCTGGTCGAGAATGCTCAGCGGTTTGACCAGCACTTCTCCTTCCGGTTCGACCTGCATTACACAAATTTTGAATTAGTTTTTTCCTTTCAAATAGGATTCTTGTTGAATTCTTTATCATACAATAACCCCACCTGTATATCCTGCCAACGAATTACATGTTTGGGGTCATACACATATTTCTTTAGGACCGAAACATGAAATACGTTATGGACCCGGATGTGACTTGGCAAGGCCAGCTGGTAAGCCACCGGTCCAACCCTTGCTAGTATCTGAAATGGTCCACAATATCTGGGTGCTAATTTAGCGCAACCAGCCCACTGCAAAGTACTTCTTTTGGCCTGAATTCGAATATACACATGATCCCCAACCTGATACTCCTTAAATCTCCTTTTCCGATCAGCGAAATTCTTTTGTCTATCCTGAGCCGCCTTCAGATTGACACGTACTCTCTTTACCATGTCCTCCATTTCTTTAAGCATGTCGGGTCCTAGACTTAATTTATCTTCAGGTCCTCCCCAGCTGGAGGGCGTACGGCATTTTCGACCATACATAACCTATGAAGTATGATAACCATTGTTATACGCAAACTCCACCAAGTGTAAATATTCCTCCCATCGTGTGGGTTGTTGCATAACGTAGGCCCTTAGCATGTCTTCTACTACTTGATTTACTCGCTCTGTCTGTCCATAAGTTTGCGGATGGTACGCTGTGCTAAAATTCAACTGAGTGCCTAACTCAGCAAATAGCGTCTTCCAAAAGGCCGATGTGAATTTCACATCTCGATCCGAAATTATTGTTTTTGGGAGGCCATGCAATCTGAACACATTCTGCATAAACACGTGAGCGATTTGTGTAGCTCTGTAAGTTGATTGCACCGGTATGAAATGTGCAGCCTTACTCAACTTGTCCACTACTACCATAATGGAATCATTGTTTTTCTTTGTTTTAGGTAACCCTGTAATAAAATCCATGGAGATGATTTCCCATTTCCATTCTGGAATGGGCAAGGGTTGTAACAGCCCTGCTGGATGCTGATGTTCAGCTTTAATTTGCTGGCATTCCAAACACCGTGCCAAGTATTCCACAACATCCTTTTTCATTCCTGGCCAAAAGTATTCTTTCCGGATTGCTGTCGTCATCTTTTGATAACCTGGATGACCAGCATAATGGCTGATATGGAATTCGTCCATAATCAAACTTTTAATTTTATTTTGATTGGGCACGTATATTCTTTGCTGGAAATAGACAATTCCCGCATCATCTGTCGTGAATTCTTGTTGGCTGTCCTTTCCATCAGATTGCTGTATTTGCTGTTTTAGCCGTTGGTATTCTGTATCTTGGCCTGAAATTTCCTTTATTATGTCTAGAAAGGGGTTTTTCCATTCAGTAATGGAAACTTCATACAGACCTTGTACTTTCCTGCTTAGAGCGTCTGCTACTCTATTTGCTTTCCCTTGCAAATGTTTTATATCGAAGTCGAAACCACTTAAAAAATCCATCCACCGTGCTTGCCTAGCGTTTAAAGTAGGCTGGCTGAAATAGCTGGTCAAGCTATGGTGGTCGGTGAGCAGCAAAAACTTCCTGCCTAAAAGATAATGCCGCCACATTTTCAGAGCATGTATAACAGCAGCCAGTTCCAAGTCATAGGCGGAATATCGCTGTTCATGTTCTTTTAATTTACGGGATTCGTAAGCAATTACCCGGCCTTCTTGCATTAAAACTCCTCCCAATCCTTCCTTGCTTGCATCTGTGCAGACCACATAATCCTTATGAGGATCTGCTATGCTCAAAATTGGTGCTGTTGTGAGCAAATGTTTCAGTTGCTCAAAACTTTTCTGGCAATTTGGGGTCCAATGAAACGCTCTCCCTTTCTTCTGCAATGAGGTAATGGGAAAAGCTACTTTCAAGAAGCCTTCCACAAACCTTCTATAATACCCGGCCAGCCCCATAAAAGATCGGACATCCGCTACGTCTTTTGGCACAGGCCAGTCCATTATGGCCTTTATCTTTTCCGGGTCTATAGCAATTCCATCCTTTGTGATCATGTGGCCCAAATACTGGATTTCCTCCTTAAAGAAATCACACTTACTAAATTTTGCGTACAACTGATGTTCTCGAAGGGTCTGTAATACCATTCGGAGATGCTCATGATGTTCTTCGATTGTGCATGAATATATTAATATGTCGTCAATGAATATTAGCACAAATCGATCCAAGTATGGATGAAAAATGCTATTCATTAAACACATAAAAGTTGCAGGGGCGTTGGTTAGCCCAAATGGCAAAACTACAAATTCGTAGCGTCCATACCTTGTCCTAAAGGCTGTTTTAGCGATGTCCTCGTCCTTAATTCGGATTTGATGATATCCTGATCGCAAATCGATCTTGGAGAACACCGTTGCGCCTTTCACTTGATCGAATAATTCATCGATCCGGGGTAAGGGATACTTATTTTTGATGGTCAACTTGTTCAATTGTCTGTAATCGATACACATCCGGAGAGTACCATCCTTTTTCTTGACAAATAAAACTGGGGCTCCCCAGGGAGACACACTAGGACGAATGTACTCCTTGTCTAGTAACTCTTGCAACTGCATTTTCAGTTCTGTTAGTTCAGGTGTACTCATTCTGTAGGGTGCTCGCGATACTGGTGCTGCTCCGGGTATCAGTTCTATGGTAAAATCTATATTCCTTCGCGGTGGTAGTCCAGGAATTTCCTCTGGAAATACATCTGTAAATTCCTGTATTACAGGAATACTGTTCAAAGAAATCGATTTATCCTTAGAATTCGCATATCCTACTTGGATAGCGTAGACTTGACACCTCTTCCGTATGCATTTTATCAGCTGATTGGCAGTTATCGAGCGAACTTGCACTGGTTGCTTAATTCCTTGCATTTCTTTCCTGTTTCCTTGCTGATCTCTGTAGTAAATAACTTTAGTTTTACAATCAACTAATGACCAGTGTTTTTCTAACCAGTCCATGCCAATCAGAATATCATAGGATCCAAGAGGGAGTATATTCAGGTCAGCCGTTACTGGTTGGTCTGCTATGATAAATGGACAATCATTGATTTTGGCTGTTACCCGTCGCTTGGCCCCGGTAACTAGTTGTACTAGCCAAGGATTTTTAAATTTAACAGATTGTAAATTACAACGTTCCACTACCTTTGGACTTACATAGCTTAACGTAGCCCCAGGGTCAATTAAAACAGATATGGTAAGGTTTGAAATTTTACCTTCGAACTCAACCATGGTTGGCTGGTATTCCGCCTGACGGTCTTCCAGAGCTGCATTAATTCTGGGTATACTGCGACCAACCTCACCCACAGTTGAAGCTTCATGAATTTGGGATAATTGCTCAGTTCCTTTTCGCTGTGGACAGTTTTTAATGTAATGAGGTCCCCCACAACCCCAGCACTGTACCGGAGGTCTTGCTGTACCTTCATTGTCCAACCTTGGTTGCTGTTCGCTGACCTTGGACTCATTGGTAGTTCTGAACTTAGATGTAGTTCTTGGTGCAAATCTGCTGGTTGCTCCTTTACCATTTCCTTTACTGCCATTGCTGCGATTCCCTTTGCTGTTTCCCACGGTCTTGAAGTTTCTCTTCTCATTCCATTTTCTGTTAGCAGTTTCCCCTTTCTATTTACCTTGCTGGTAACAGATTCTAGCTTTGCGGATTACCTCATCCATTGATTTTGGATTGTCAAACTCAATCCTCTCTCGCATGTATGCTGGCAAGCTGCTAATGAATCGCTGGACTTTTGCCTTTTCTTCCCTTATGTATGGTACATAACGAAGTAAGGACGTAAAGCGAGTGATGAATTCGTCCATGGTCAGCTGTCCTAATCGCAAATCATGGAACTCCCTTGCCTTCTCATCGTAGAAGAGTTCTGTTAAATATCGCTCCTTGAAGAATCTCTGAAAATTATCCCATGTAATATCTTGCTCGGTGACCCCTTTCACTATCTTTACCTCCTCCCAACATAAGGTGGCCTTTCCTTGTAATTGAAAAATGGCCAGTCGCGCCTTCAGGTTATTGTCATATTCATAAAGTTGAAAATACTTGTTCATGTTTATGATCCAGGCTTCAGCCGCTTCCTCTTGTTCCCCATCAAAATGTGGTGGTTTGATTTTGCGGAATTCACCTTGTAACTCCACCTTCCGTCTTTTTGAGGTTTGCTGGTCAAATACATTATCAGAGCGTTCCTCCTGTTCCTCTGATCCTTCGGGGGGTATATGATGATTTTGTTCTTCGGACATCCTTTGCTGCTCTGCACTGGGATTAGCTAGTAATTGGTTTTGTTTATCAGACAAACTCTTTAAGATTCTTTCTTGTTCCATTGTTAACCGAGCATTGTCTTCCCGTAGTCGAGCCATCTCATTCTTCAGCTCTTGCACCGTCTCCAAGATTGCTTGATTCGTAACTCTGGCTTCTTCCCCAAGCTGCACCCATAGTTCTGGGTTATTCTCGGGACCGGGTACTCCCTGTCCCATTGCGGGTCGTCGTGGGATGTTATCCGCTCTCCTCATGTTTCTATCTTCAGAACCTGAAACCTGTACTTCAACAGCAGAAAGAAACATTCAAGAGTATTATCGGTAACCATCTTTGTTAGTCATTTATACAGTGTATTTGTCTGTCATTGATGTTCTACCCAGAGGCCACAGTGCTGTATCTGGGCTCTGATACCATATGTCACTACCCATAAAAAAAATTTAATTATCATGCTAATTAATCTTAGCATCCCCATACGCTAACATACCTATTACCCACTCATACATTAATTTCTTGAACCAATCATAAGTTTAAATGTTAATATATATATATACACATGTGCAATGAACTTATGTTTTGATTTGTGGTAGCCTGAGCTGGCACATTGGACACGTCGCATATGAACTCATATTTCGATGGATGATAGCCTGAGCTGGCATATGGGACACGTCGCCAGTCGACTGTCACTCCCGCCGTCTCCTGGGCTCTGAGACTAATGTGAATTGAATGCTCGAGCCTCGGTAACGCTCCACTGGCTGTCCGGGCGGACAGCTGGTTCCTTCTCTGATACGATTTCTCGGACTTGCGGTCAGGGTAGCTGGAGGTATTAACTGCTCCTAACTTGGCCCGTAACCCCTCGGGATTACACCCTGATCGAACGAACCAGATCTCATCCTGGAAATCTACGGTGGTTATTGAGGGTCTGATGATAAAAGGGTTTCGCCTAGGGTTTTTCCGTCATTTGCATGGTGAAGGAGAGACGCGGCGAGGCAGCGCCTCTCGGCACTGTACTCCATGATTATACCAGAGCACCTCCCGTTCGGCTCCAGGTTGCACCGCCATATCCACTGAGCTGCAATCGTCCTGCATGAGGTCGTTATCATCACCAGACTGCGAGATTTTAGCCGAGACTTTGATTTTTGTCCGAAGGTAATTGCATGTCCCTTTTAAATGTTCTTGAGTTTTTCTTTGCCTTATCGTTTATGCATGATATCAGTATTAGCCGATTGACATTAAACTTGCAGGGTTTCTGAGTGTAAAAGGGTGATAGCACCATTCTGCCGAACTCATTCTTTGACTGCACATTCCAGGTGAGTGGCTCTAGCCGCGGTGTGAAATTTACTTTACCCCAATTCCTCGTCTGAATATGGTCCTCTTATGCCAGGAGACTTATCGTGCTCCCTTATGGCTGGTCTGAGTGAGGGAATTCTCGGCATTGGTTTCTAGTCACGGAGGGTTTCATCTCCTTGTTTATTTCTGAGTAATTTCTATTAATTCAAGATTTGAGTTTAAAGGTTCGAATCCATTGGGAACCCCTCGCGGGTACTGGGAGTATTTATGTTGAATGGGCATAGCCCGACAGCTGAACCTTGCTGAATGTAATGTGTATAATGTCACGAGTCTTAGATTTAACTGAGAGCCAGGGATTTACACAGGTTATTATTTGTGGTTTGATATCGGCTCCATCTCTCTGTAATTCAATGTCTATTTTCATTATGCACTTGATATTCTCGCAGACTGTCTGCGTTCTCCTGTGGTTGCTCGTTCACTTATTATATGTATACTCGACATTCAGGCAACTATATTTATATGTGCGGTATCGTTATTGCCTTTGTCCAGAGGTTTACTTGCAGCTTGCATTTCGTTAACCTATACATCTCTTTCGAATGTTATGGCAAAGATTTGTGTCTGGTTTACTGCTCAATGTAAATTTGTAAAATCCTGAGCATGCATTGGTCGTTTTACTTTCTGTCAAGTTATCACAGTTGTTTCCGTCTCGGTCGACCATTACATCGGTCCATACCGTCTCGGTCGACTCTTAGATCGGTCTATACCGTCTCGGTCGACTCTATTAAACCTGTTAAATGATGAGTTTTGTATTGATATGGCCAGTTTCGTACGCCCGCGGGGTATGAACACTGGAAGCGTTACGCGACCAGTAACCCTGGGTGCTTGTGTCTGGCAATAATTTATTCGTTTCTGTTTCAATAAATCAGTTACGTGTACTAAATATTCGTAGCTCGCTTCCTGATATAGATTTCTTAATCTGGGTGACTGTGTTTTATATTTACTTGGATTATACTTATACAGTTATGAATGTATCATGTACTTTCCTCTCTGTTTATGGTCGCTAAAGTATCTGTTATTCTTGTAGTTTTTGTCTACTGGTTTGAATAACTGAAACATGAACTAGTCATCTTAATCATTAAGAAAATAAATGAACTACCCTGTTCAACTTATTATATTCACTTCTTTACAGTAGACAGTAACCTTACAGATTCATAATAAGTCTTCTTTTCCAAATGAGTAATAAAGTCTTACAATACAGATAACGAATAACTTTGGTAAAGGAAGAATAGATTCTTATGTAATGTTATAACCACAAGGTACTTACCTGTACTGTGCTTTCCTTAATTTGCTGCCTGTTTCTCCAAACTGGAATAGACTCATATAAAGCTTGTTAACCACCCATCCACGAGATCAGTCATTATGACCTGATGCTCTCCCCCAAGCTCACTTGCAGGCCACTGCCTTCCACAAGATAGCGCACGCTAACAGCAGTGCAATATAATGCACCATAGTGCTAGTACTATCTGATCCTCACCCGACATAGTACCCTCTTCTCTTGCTTCTCTCCTTTTCCTCTCATTTTCCTGCCTGTTCCTCAACAGCCCAGGCCTTTCCTCTTCACCATCTCTATGGTAAGGAAAAGTGGTTAGGGTTGCCCTTGTTTGTTGGCAACTGTTTCTTTTTAATCAAGACAGAAGAAGTAAATAACTTTTCTTCACAAAGTTACTTACAATATTACTGAATTCATAATTTTTGAATAAATAACATTTCAATATTAATAAAGTAATAATTCCTGTTTTCACATTTACCTAGCATGGTAACTTATAAATTATTCATCTAACTATCTGGTCATTACAGTTGACTATGGACTTAGTATTTAGTAGTAAATGTTTTAGTTATTAGCCAACCTATTAACCTAGATACTTTTTTCATTATTTTTTACGTCTGGGATTACGTCCTGAAGTTTAGTCTTTTCTAAGTCTGATATTCAGATTTTATGGGCAGGAGTTGAGGATGGAAGTTATTTTCAGGAAATTAAAACTATTCTAAAAGCTGTCTAAGTTTGATTGAACTTAGCACAATCATAGTGAGAAACATCCCATTGTAAACAATAGTTTTTCTTCCATGCAATAAAAGAGCTGGCCCTAGCCTAGGCTCAACTGAGCCAAAAAAAAAAGAAGAAGAAGAGTTTATTGTGATCACTCTAATCATGCTTCACTTAGGTCAGCAATTGTCCTTTTGCTTTTCAATAGTTATCAAACTAGCTCAACCATATGAATTAATTGATTGGTATTTTATGATATATAAAATATAGCTAAAAAAACCATATTATTAAATTATTATTATTATTATGATTATTTTTCATTAATATTAGTTATAAAATGAATTAATATAAAAATTAAATATATACAATTTGAATGGATTTAATGGTTAGTAGCATGTAATTCCTCATTAAAAACCAAATTCAATTTTTGCCAAAATCATTCATCCAATCAATCCTCTTCGTTCTATTAAATTTAATGTTTAATGTTCACTTTTTAAATTAAATGATCCAATCTCATCCTCAAGGTTTTAATTATATTTAATACTATTGAATTTGATATTTAATGCTCACTTCTTAAACCAGATGAAATACTCATTGTGATAAAGAAAATAAAAAGATTTTAAATTGAATACAGCTCTAAGAGTCGAAATTGAATAAAAGTCTTCTATTTTAAACTGAAAGGTGAGGGTTACTTTAGAAAAGTCTTCCATTTTTTAAAATGGAGTGGAAGATAACCGAACAAATGAGTGGTTATGGCTTTTCTATTTTTAACAATTTGAATCAGGTTTGAAGTGCAACCCAAATAAGCTTGAAAGGACTAAAATAGTTAATATCTAAAAAGGAGAATTTTAAATTATTTTTAGAATTTATTTAATAAAAAAATTAATTTAATTTTAAAAGTCAATAAAAAAAATAAAATTCAAAATAATTCATTTGTAGCTGAAAAAATATAAAATATTATAAACCTAAAATACCTTCACCAATAAGAACCCAAAAAAATCATATATCATTTATTGAAGACCTGTGTTGCAGAGGCTATAAAAAATTGTGAAATCTGCATGTAACTTGATTCAAAATTTATCCAAAAATATTTATAATATTTATAATTATAATTGTAATTGTAATTACAATTGAATTATTTTAAGTTTTTTATTGTTATATATATATATATATATATAATATATATATATATATATATATAATATTAATAATTTTAAAAATAAATTTAATTTATAGGTTTTAGGATAAATGGTGATTAAATTTTTTGTTAAGGAAATTTTGAATGCGAAGTTATTAGTTTTAAATGATATATTAAATCCATGAAAATGTAATTTACCCAAACTTAAAAAAAAATCAAATATATTTTATATTAAATATGTAATTAAAATTAAAATTAAAATCAAATCTTTAACCTAAAATAATAAGTCTAATTTAGAATACAAATTATATTAAACTTTAAATTATATTACAGGAGAACGGTTAATAAATTACAAAACAAACATTTTGATATTCTATGTCTACCAAAATTCAGGATTGGACAATACTTTATAATAGAAAAATTGTTTGATATGATATCATGTGGGTGGCTAAAGTTCGACCTAAGTAGTCCTCTTTAATTACGCCGTAAGGCGTTTCCCTTTGAAATAGATGTCCCTAAGATCTACCTGTCATCACTGTGCACCGTTAGATTGTGTGTTAGTGTCGGTCGTTCGATTAAGAGAAGGTAACTGAATGAGCCTGCACTCGGAAGCTGAAGCGCAATAGTGTCGGTCGTTCGATTAAGGGAAGGTAACTGAATGAGCGTGCACTCGGAAGCTGAAGCGAGGCCACTCAGAATTTGAAGCGAACAGCGTATGGAATGAGCCGGCACTCTTAATACGTGACACCAATCAAGGGTACGCTAATGCAATAATTCTTCGTAGCGGCCTTCCAATACTTGTGGATCAGACGTATGGCCTCTACGCTTAAACATCGACCTGAAATAAGGATATGCAGGCTTGTAATTAAATAGCTCGAAGAATGTGTTGTGGGATCCGGCGAATTTGATGATGCACAGGCTTGATTAATGCTCCGAAAGCCACAATTTCTAGACCAAGAAAAAGAACACATTCATATCAATATGCATTGACATGAATGTCATTGTGTAATTAAGAAATTCTAATTGTTTTTGGGACACCAGATCGACCGTCAATCTCATCGATTTCTATGCTGGTTATTATCTTGCAGCTCTTAATGGAGGAAAGCACGCCACCAGTTTTTCAAACTCACTTTAAATCAAAATCACTGGATTCTGACAGTTTTTTTAATTTGTACGAGAGAGTTAGACACTGTCGCCCCTTGATTTGAAAAATCCGGGGAAAAATCAGCTAAAATAGCATGGGAATTTCATCACCTTGACATACCCGGCCCTCGGCAAGCAAAGCTCTGGATGCGCCTCAGGTTTGTTCTTGGATCTTTATCAAATTGCTTGTGGTGTACTTTTTTCTTTTTCTTTACTGAATCTTTTGTTATTAAAACCAGAAACTGGTTAAATTGGCCCTATGTCCTGACGTTGAGGTTGATGGATTCCGACTGGATTGCATGGAAGACGAGGTCAATTTTCTGGAGAAGATGTTATCAGGCGAGAGTGAAAGCATTGGATTTTGCCACAATGACTTGCAGTATGCAAACATGATGTTTAACGATGAAGATAAGTGCTTGACAATAATTGTGAGAATACTCCAATTTTTTTGAAAAATAATAATATTTATTTTAAAATAATTAATAGTTTTACTGCATTATATTATAGGTGAGATATCCAAATTAACAAATTTTTAATAATTAATATTTACGTTATTTTTTTTAAATAATTATTTAGTGATATGGCGTGTGAATGAATAATGCAAACCTCTTTCACTGCACTGTGTAAATTAAACGAGACTAAATCCTAAGCAGATTACCTGAGTCAAGTTTGGTAAATAAATAAATCAAAACATGTTTAAATGAATTAAAACAAAATTAAATGTATGTGACGCCGAAGGGAAAAGGTTTTAACAAAATTTGAACAATAATGGAAAGGCCAGGAATATGTTCAAGATAAAGGAATGGTAGCACTTGCGTTCACCATGGTCGGGGAGAAAGGGTTGTTCAAGGATAAAGGAATGGTCGGGGAGAAAGGGTCGGGTTAATAATGTACTAAGACTGTGGGAGAAATTTTTCATATGCATGAAGAGCGTTGTAGGCACTGGTAATTTACCTAAACTTCACCAGAATTTTCATAGATTAAATCCTAATTTAGAATGTATATCAACAGACCATCTTGACACCAGAATTTACATTGATTAAATCCTAATTTAGAACGTATACCAACAGATAATCTTGACACCAGAATTTACATAGATTAAATCCTAATTTAAGATCTATACCAACAAACCGTCCTGGAAAACGCTTGCAGAAGCTTCTTTTTGATCCATCTTTATGTTAACGCAATCTGTTTTCCACATGCAAGGTTCTTTTTGATCCATCTTTATGTTAACGCAATCTGTTTTCCACATTATTTTAACGCAAACTGTTTTGCTTCTATTTTGGTTCTTTGAAAATTCGTATATTTATCTCCTCCCTGTTGGAACTACTACACCTACATGCAGACTCTCAGTTATAGCATGCAACTACATGCAACTACATGCAACTGCATGCGGACTCTTAGTTAAAGCATGCAATTACATGCAACTACTACACATCTACATGCGGACTCTTAGTTAGAGCATGGGATTGCATGCAAGATTCCTTTTGCATGATTTACTCCTTGATTTGCTCCTTCTTTAACTCCGCAATTGACTAGTTATCTCCGGAACTTGTTGTAGGTGTTGAGTCTTCTCATTGATCACCACTATAGTGCATTACCTTGGGATCTTCACCCACTATAGTTCATTACTTTGGGATCTTCACCCAGTAATGCTATATAATGAGCATTGTAACATATTTTCTAATGAATCATTCTTTTCTTCTTTCAATTTTCTTTTAATGTTTTTGCTCTGCAAAGCTGTGTGTTCAACCTTT